>WBMZ01008483.1:0-21597 GCA_013400975.1 Atrichornis clamosus | reverse complement strand
TATATATATGTATAGATATAGATATGTATATAAAATAAAAAATTCAAGTTATGTGGGCTCCACAGTTTTAAAAATAAAGCCTGGCAAATAATGTAGTGTGAAAAAAAAAGGGAAAAAAGTCAGAATATGTCAGGAAAAATTATGTCTAAAAGAAGGGAGTAAAGGGTGAGGTATTGTATTTTTGCAGTGACTGCATCCAAGGTGCTGGGGAATCCTGGTTGGTCCCGTGCTCCTGGGAAAGGCAGGAAAACTATGGGAAGAGGATGGGCTGCTGCAGCAGGACCCTTCCCTCTGGAGGTTCCCTGGCATCACCTCAACCTCCCAGGGCTCCCCTGTTCTCCCCTGAGCTTCCAGACACTGCCCTTGCCCACCTGATGTTTGGGAACGATCCTCTGGAAGGGCTTCCCTGCCTTGCCAGTGGCACCTTCATCATTCCCAGCTCATTTTCCCCTGGAATTGCTGAAATCTTGCAGTTACAGTCAATTTTGTGGGGGAAGAAAGAGCCTGCAAAGCTGTACCATTCCAGAATAACACCTTCCTTATTCCTAATAAAACCTGGATAACCACAGCTCACGCAGCTCTCTCCATTTTAGCTGGGTTTTGACTCCTTCTCTGAAATTTTTCCTTTTTTACTCCTTTTTTTCAGCAGCCCAGGGGCGGGGGCCAGGTCGTGGCTCCCTCCTGCCTACCTGGGCACTGCATTTTTTGATGTCTTGCCCTACTTTGAAGAACTTCCACACCTCTAAAGTCCAGCCAAGCCATCTGAGCATCCACCATCCCTCCATCCCTGCATCCCTTTGCTCTTGGAACACCCCGGCCCCGGCCCCAGGGGGGTTGGTGACACCGTGGCCTTTGCTCCCCTGCCTCACTCACAGTTTCTGTGCCTTTAGAGCTCTAGAAAGATATTTTTTACCTCCACCTCCTCTCTCTATTTCTGTCCTTAACATCACGTCTTGATCCAGGTCCCTGTTCCCATTTAACACCCTTAATAGATTTTTTTAATACCTTTTTTTTTTTGGCCCCTGCCATTACTGCTGCTCCTTCCTAGGACAGATTGAATTCAGCTCCTCTTGCACGTTGGGAATGAGCGCAGATTTGCTGGACTGCTTGGCATCGAGTTCACTTTGCACAGGAATTCCGAGCAATTTAATGCAGCACAGCGTGAAAGGCCAGCGGTGGTTTCCCAGTTTCCAGAGGGACGGTGAGGCCCTGGAACGGGATCCCCAGGGAAGCTGGACACTGAGAAAGGCGTCCCTGCCTATGGGACAGGGATGAGCTTGGAGGTCCCTTCCAACCCAAGCCATTCCCTGATTCCGTGGTGCTGAGGACGGGACTCTGGGGAGCAGCAGTCAGGCCCAGTTCTGGCTCTGGCCGCCCGCCCGCCCGTGGCTGCAGCTCCCCTGGGTTTGTGTTTGGGGTGTGGAGCTTGTTCCACCATCCCGGGCTCCTGCTGCTACAGCCAGGATCCCAGGCTATTCCCGTCTTCCCAGTCATACCAATCCTCATCCCTCTGGTCCCAACCCGCCCCGCGCGGTGCAGCGTCTCCAGCCCCGCCCTTCGGTCCCACTCATCATCATTCCAGCCTCTCCATGATCCATGCACTCCTGGCATCCCACAGCTCCTCCATCCCACGGGGCAGGGGAAGGCAAACAGCACCTTTCACTTTTCCATTCCCTAATCCATTCCCGTTCCTCCTCCTCTTCCTCCTCCTCCTGTTTTCCAGTTTGTCATTCCTGCTCAGGCTTCACCTGCAGCCGCTTCCTGAGGATCCATCAGCAGCTCCTGCCCCCTCCTGTGCTGCTCCTCATCCCTTAATTATTTCGGGAATCCTGAAATGTGGCACCTTTTGTCTCTAATTCTCCCATCACCGTGCAGAACTCCCGATCCAGTTCATCCCAGCAATTCCAAGGGCATGGACTGGGCACTGATTGGTTTTTTTTTTTTTTTTGCTCCCTGGTTTCCAGGGAATCGTTCACAGTATCCGCCCCCAAAAAGTCACAAACCAGGGATGTTTCCACAGCTCCCTGACAGGAGGGTGCAGCCAGGTGGGGATGGGGCTCTGCTTCCAGGGAACGAGGGACAGGATGAGAGGGAACGGCCTGGGGGGAGGTTTAGGTTGGATCTTTGGGAAAAGGTAAAGATTTCCTTATCAGCGTCCCACCTCGAATGGTGTCAACAGCTCTTCTTCCCTAATTGCAATCCCAGTGCCCTAAAAGTCACTGGATTTCTCCCACTTCTCCCTCCATCACTAAAATTGCTGGAACTGCAGCTGTTGGGTCCTGCCGGTGGGAAAAGAGGGTTCCATGGAGAGCTCAGAGCCCCTTCCAGGGTCTAAAGGGGCTCCAGCTGGAGAGGGNAGATGGGATATTGGGAAGGAATTCTTCCCTGGGAATTCAATCTGTGATAGTGGAACGTGTCCCTGCCAATGCAAGGGGTTGGAATGACTTCAAGGTCTCTTCCAACCCAATCCATCCCAGAATTCTTGGGCAGGAACAGGCTGTGTTCCTGCAGCCCCGCTGGAGCAGGGATTTCCAGGAGCTGGACCAATCTGAGGGAGCCCAGCTCCATACAAGTCCCTGCTGCTGCCCCCTTCCCTGCTGAATGGATTTCCATGGTTTTATTCCAATAGGCTGGCAGGAGAGCAAACAGATGCGCTCACATGAAAAATCGAGTTTCATTTTAATGAAATGTTTATTCACAGCGAGTTTAATATTAATGTCAAATTGATCTCTGGAATTTTTTGCCCATCAAAAATTAACGTGATGCAGTCTTTGCTTTTGTGCATGGAAAGCATCTTCCAATTAATTGGGAGATAACCACAGTAAATCCAACACTGCCACTCAGCCAGTCCCAGGCCACTCGGTTTTTTTAAGTGCACAGGCACTCAATGAATAATTAATAATGATTTATAGTGGTATTAAACAATTGCTGGTGGATCAGGACAGCGGAGCAGGTAACGATTTGTTTCCTACAGCTGGGAAATGAGGAGAAGTGGGGATGAATGAATCCCTGTGTCAGGCGGTGACTGCACATCCTGGGAATGCAGTAAAAATCTGGCTTCACACCTGCATGGCCGCAGCTGGGGCTTTGGAGGAGTCCCAAACTTTGCCAGGGATCTGGACAAACCCTTCCCAACTTGCTCTGAGGTGGGAGTGGAACCCTCTGGATTCTCTCCCGTGAGCTGCGGGGCCGGGGAGGGACGAGAGGTGTCCCAGGGCCTTGTGGGGTGTGACTGGGATCGCTGTGGGGTGTGGAACCAACTGAGGGGAAAAACGGGGGAAAAGGAGCTTTTTCCATGGCAATGCACGCAGGGAGGAGCCCCACAGCCTCCATCCCGGGGCAGGATCCCACCTGGAGCTGCTTTCCCTGGAGAAGGGGCCCGTGCTGGGCTCTCTGCACACGGCAGGAACGTGCCTGGCTTGCCAACATTAATATTGATTAAAGGCTTTCATGACTAAGTGTGAGGAGGAAGCAAAATCCTGTGCAGAGCTCCAGAGAATTTGGAATGTTTATTTTTAGGCCAGCATGAGTGAATGGATTTACATCCAGCTTCATCCCATTCCCGGCCGTTATGGCTCCAGGTTCCAAAGTATTCCTGAGGCACCTCATCCCTGGGCCAGCTCCATCCTTCCTTCCTTCCCTAGAGGAACAAACAAGGAGCCCTTGTGCACATCCCACTGCTCCTTTCCCAGAGTTTTCTGCCTCATCAGCACCTCTTGAATCCCTAAGGAAACCAGAGAGGCTGGAGAGTTAATCCATGAAATCTAATTGAACAGGAAAACCTTCTCCCAAATTTCCTGTGTGTTTGTTTGCTAAGCTTTTCCTTGGATGTTCACATCCATCCGTCCAGCTGAAACGAGAGATCCCTTTGCATATTCAACACGGAAAATGGGAAACATTCCAGCCTTCAAAATAATTCTCTTGGGAAGTGTCGTTTGCACTGTTGGGATCACAGAATCCCAGACTGGTTTGGGTTGGGAGGGACCTTAAAGCCCATCCAGTGCCACCCCTGCCCTGGGCAGGGACACCTCCCACTATCCCAGGGTGCTCCAAGCCCCGTCCGACCCGGCCTGGGACACTTCCAGGGATGTGGAGTGGGAGCAGAGCCACAAAACCAAGGGCAGGGATACATCGTGATCCCTGTATCTCTGTGCACGGTGTCCTTTCCATCATGGACCACCCCATCCATCTCCTCCATGGCCTCTTGAGGGGAATTGCTGTTGGAATTCATTCCATGGGGTTTGGAGCCAAGCCTTGGCCTCTCCAAGCACAGGAATGGGAGGAATTCCACCCAGCCACCTGCCTTTAGTGGGACCTATAAAGGGAAAAAGCAGGAGTTCACCCCTTCTCCCTGTGGTTATGATATTTATCACGAGGAATATCCTTGATTTTTCCTGTCCCTTCCCTGCTCATTGAAAGGGAGGAAGTTTCTCCTGCAGGAAGCCCCTCCTGCGTGGCCAGAGCCGGATGATTCAGCGGCGTGGAGCTTTTCCAGCCTTCCCTGTCTCCCGTGGTTGTCAGGGAGGAATGGCTGAGCTGAATTTTAACAAACCCACTTCCCTGCCAGCTCCTTCAGCACCAGTGGCAAAAAATAAAAGGAGAGTTGGAGACATCCTGAACGTGGAGCACATCCCACAGCAGGAGCCGTGTCTTGTGGAGACGCTGCTGGCCTCGGGAATCTCCCGCTCTTCATCCGGGAGTCAACCAACAGTGGGCAACTCCTGCTCTCTCAGTGCCAAAAAAATGAGGTCTAAGAGGCATTTGATGTGTTTGGAAACATTCCCCCTCCTCCAAGTGTGTCCTGGATCCCATCACTTTGGAGTTTCTTAGGTTCAGTCCCTGCGGTTTCCCGAGGGAAGGACAAGTTCGGAGCTGGGAGGTTTCTAAGGAATACCTCGGCTCCACCTTGGACCTGAGCTGGCATCTCTCCTCGTTCGGCAATGCCGAGGGGGAGGGCTGGGTTTGGAGGGAGAAGCCACGCTTGTGGGGAATAAGTCAACTCCTCACGGGATGGGAATTCTGCTCCCAGAGTTCTGCGTCTCGAGGATCAGCATCCAGCAGCTGCCTGAAGTCTCTGGGGAAACTGCACCAAGTTTGCTCCTCCAAATACCAAAGGAAGGCTCTGGTGGAGCCACCTGTGGCTTTTAGAGCTTGCAGCCAAATTTAGGGAGAGGTGAAGAAAAGCTTCCTTGAAAATTTTCCTTTCCTTGCAGCTTTTTCACAACGATCACCCAAGGACGGTGATCCCCAGGTTTGGGGAGAGCTGCCTGCCCCATCCCATCCCATCCCATCCATCCCATCCCATCCCATCCCATCCATCCCTTCCCATCCCATCCCATCCCATCCCATCCCATCCCATCCCATCCCATCCCATCCCTTTTCAGGGCTTGTGAGGCAGCTCCAAAGGCCCTTTCATTGGGAGATGTGAAGGTTTGTTTGATTTAGCAGTGACTCATCCCATAAAAGAGCTTTCCTGGGAAGCTGGGGGCCCTGGGTGCTGATCCCTTTGCCGAGGTCTGGGTTTGGGAATGTTAAAGCTCCAGTATCCTTTGGTGAAGGATGCTGTCCCAAAATCCCAAACCAGCTCTCTCAGAGTTTCCATCCAGACCTCAGTTATCAGCTCCTGTGTCCCCTCAGGCTGCTTCTCTTTTCTTTTCCCTGTTTTCCCTTTCCCCTCCTGTGGCTTTTCCCTTCCCTCACCCCATCTGCTGCTGGATCCCATTAAAGCTCCCAACGTGAGTCAGGCAGCACATCCCGGTGATTCCAGCCCTGCTTGGAAGTGCTGGTGGGATCCAGTTTACATTTCCAGCCTTGCTTTGTGCATGTCCATCTGTTTTCCTCTCTTCAAGTCCCTCCATTCCCTCGGGGACTTCAGGACATCTCCTCTCTGCCAGCCAAAAGCTGGGAAGGTGTAGGATCCCAGGAGTTGGAGAAGGTGGCTGCAGAGGATTTGGGCTTTGTGTGTGTCCATCCCTCCGTGCCTTCCCCTCCATCCTGTGGTATCCATGTGTCCATCCCACTGCCCAGGGCTACGGCATCCTCCTGCTGGGAGAGGGATGAGCCCTTGGAGCAGGGAAGAGCAGTTCCTGGAGCAGCAATAAAGCAAAGCCCAGCACCAATTCCCACGGGTACCGCATTCCCTGGAGCAGCCAGGACAGCACATCCCAGTCTGTGGCACAGGGACCCCAAGTCCCGCATCCCAACCATCCCTCTGGCCCTGGAATGTGCCTCCTCCTGTCCTCTGGGCACATCCCAATGGATGCCTGGGTATGGGCACCTGGTGTGGGGCTCTGGAGAGGGGAGAGGGGCAAAACCCCCCTGGAAACCCGGGAATTGTGTCCACTGGGCAATCCTGGAGCAGCGGGAATGTGCCAGCACTGGCACAGAGGCAAGGCAAACACAGGGATGTGTGAGGGCTGCCAGCACACGGATAAATGCAGGGAATGAAGGGAGTGCTCTCCACTGCTGGTGCCGGGTTTAAGTCAAGCGTGAGCTCGATGTCGGCTCGATTTTACCTCGGAGTGAGGGGGAGCAGGGAGTCTCTGGAGTGGTGTCAGCTGCTGCCTTCCGTGTGCTGGCTCATGTTCACATCCCTCCTGTGCTCCCTGAGGAAGGCAGGGATACGGCCAGGCTTCCACAGCCCCGGCCCAGCCCTTGGGAACCACATTCCCAGGCTGCTTTCCAAGCTCTGGGCAGCTGGAGGGGTTTGGCCCAGGGGCTCCTTGCGAAGCCCCCCTCTCCCATCGGGAGAGCAGCTGGATGGGGCTTTTCCCTGGGAGGGGAGAGATGGGATCCCTGCCCAGGGTAAGGCAGGCCTGGAAGGACACAGGAGCTCTGGGGAGCCCTGGATGTGCTCAGCTCTTGCTGGAGGGGACAGAGGGGACATTGGTGCCACCAGCCCTGGGGAACAGCGAGAGGGAGCAGCTCCTCACCTGGAGGAGTGGGGTGGTGGGGCTGTGTCCTTTCCGTGCCCCCAAAATCGTCCCGAAGGGACCAGCGAGTCCTGAGAGGCGCTGGCTGGAGCTGGGCCTGTGCTCCTCGTGTTGGGCTGAACGAGGCAGGGCCACAGGAGGGGCTTTGCTGGGCAGGTTTTGGGGTCTGGCTTTGGGCTTGTCTGCTTTTGCGGGGGCAGTTTGATTTTCACGGGATCTGAGGCTGGTGGGAGCTGCCCAGGAAGCCTGGGTTGGAATGCCAGCAATGGAGCTGGGGAGAGGCGTTGCACCCGCTCCCCCTGGAATTGGGACTTGCTTCCCATCTCGGTGCAGGAGCTGCAGCTTGGAGCAGCATCCCAGGGGCTGAGCACAAAGCCAGGACAGACTGAGCTCCCTGAGAGGGCTGAGCAGGGCATTTCCAAGGTTTCCCTTCCTTGGAATATAAGGATCTGGGGAGAGCCCAGCTTGGAAAAGCCCCAAAGATTCAGGAGGTGCTCCCGGACACCGGAGTGAGAGGAGCAGCCCCCCAGCTTCCCCAGTGGAGGACATGGAATTGCCTCCAGGCTGTTCCACTCACTCCAGAGCCCGGCGTTGTTTCCCAGGGCTCTGGCAGTACTTGGCATTTTTGGATGACTTGGATGCTTTTGCCTGTAAGGAACTTTTAAGAGAACTCCTGATGTCTCCAACTGTCCAGGATTTGGGAGCTGTGGAAGCTCCTGGGAAGCTGAGCTGGTCCCTGGTGGGCCCCATTCCTGTCTCCCCTGTGAACCTCCCCATCCTGTGCCTTGCAGGCAGTTTGGAATTTCCCTGCTCACGTGCTACAGCCCCCGTGGGCATTTTCCAATATCCAACACCACAATTCCAGTCCCAGACAATCCAGGACGATTTTCCTGCTGTTATTCCACATTGATTACAGTTTTAATTTTAATTTTCACATTCTGATCTGACCTGCTACGGATTGTGACCTGCCAGTGCCTGAAGGAGCTACAGGAAAATGGAGAGAGACTTTGGACAAGGGATGGAGGGCCAGGACACAGGGAATGGCTTCCCACTGCCAGAGGGCAGGGATAGATGGGATATTGGGAAGGAATTGTTCCCTGGGAGGGTGGAGAGGCCCTGGCACAGGGTGCCCAGAGAAGCTGTGGCTGCCCCTGGATCCCTGGAAGTGTCCGAGGCCAGGCTGGAGCACCCTGGGATAGTGGGAGGTGTCCCTGCCCGTGGAAGGGGATTGGAAAGGGATGGGATTTAAATTCCCTCCCAACCCAAACCCATCTAGGATTCTGTGATTCCACCTGCCGCGTGGAAATGGAATTTTGGGAGCCCACCCCCGCTGCTGGCTGCACTGCCAGGCCTGATCCTCCTCCTTCCCAGGCAGGATGGGGAGAGCCTTGCTGGAGCTCCAGGGGATTTTCCCCCCTAAGAGAGCTTGCAGTGGCCAGGATGGAATTACACACACAGGAATGCAAACACAAAAGGAGACGCACAGTGAGGCTTCCCACTCCCTGTGGCTCCCCAGCCGCGTCCCCGGCCTTGGCTCGGCTCCGTGCTCGGTGCATTCCCAGTGGCAGGCTGGGAACACGGAGCAGTTAATGCAAGGCACGAGCTCCTTCCAGCTTCACTTGCTATTTTTTCCTGAAGAAAATAAATTTTTAAAGTTTTTTTTTTTTGCAGTGTCTGTCCCAGAGCATGGACAAGAAAGGTTGGTTATAAATTATGTAGGGCTGCGTCCTCTGCGGAGGGGGAAGGAAAATCCGGGGAGCCTCAGGGAAAGGAGCATCCTGGATGGATGGGGATGAGCCAAGGGAGGTGGGGATCCCACCAGGCCACCAAAGGCTTCTCCTGGCCCTTGGGAGAGCTGCCCGTGGCTCTCTGGCCAGGCAGGGAACAGCCACAGCTCCAGGATCCAACCCCAGCCCTGCCCGCAGCTCCGGAACCTTGGGAGAGCAATGAAAAATTCAGCAAAGGCAGCGGGATAGAAACACAGGATCGTGGAATTATTTAGGCTGGAAAAGACCTCCGAGATCACCGAGTGCAGCCCTGGAAGCAGAATCTGAGCACGGGAACGTGGACCGGGCTCTGCTCTGGGAGATGAGGCCGAGGAGGAGGCAGCTCATTAACCTCCACCCAGCTCGTTAATAAACTTTAATCACCTCAGCTGCTGGATTTTGGGTATAAAAAGACTGGGGAGCATTAATAGAGGAAAATGCATTTTAGTCACTTTGTGGGGGAATTAGAAAGGTTTTACTTTGGCCAAATAGGAAAACACCAGACCTGGGCAGAATCCGTAACTCAGAGCAGCACCCGGAATCCCAAACAAGTGTGAGCTTCTCCTGGTCCCTGGGATTAAAGGGGAATGTGGGGGCTGCCAGCAGATTTCTGGGACACACGGACACTCTGCAAGGATTCCAGCACTTTGGGGCCAGCGTTGGGATAAACGGAACCTGGATTTGGGAGGAAGAAGTTGTGCTGTGTAGGGCACGTGAAATGCGGCGTGGGCTGACGGATCCGGCAGCAAACTTCCATGGAAGTTTTGAATCCTTTTTTTGCTGCTTGAAGAGAAATCCATCAAAGGCAGAGCAGGACACAGCACAGCTTTTCCCAGAAATAGGTCTGCTTTCAACACATCCCTTGTTCCAGCTCTGCTCCTTGCACAGGCCAGGCTCCTGTTGGGAACTGGTTGTTCTGATGGATACCCCTGGGAATGCTCCGTCTGAGGAGCAGCTCCATCCCTGCTTTTCCAGCCACAAAACCCCCCCTGGCTCCTGTTCCAGCCTCGGGCTGGAGGAGGATCTGGCTGCATCCCTCCATGGTTTCTTGGGAAGTGACGTGGGATTGACATGGTTTTTGTTGTCCCATTCCCTTTTCCCAAATGATGGATCTGTTTGGAGCAAACAGAGGGATTAAAAGTGTTAACCCACGCCTTCTGACTTTGCCTGGAACTCAAGGACTTCCTAAGAAAAAAGCCCCATCCCTGTGTGGTTTGCAGACAAAGGAGAAGGAGGGATTTGATTGGAGAGTGATTTGCTCATCCCATTTTTCCTCAGCTGCTCCAAACCATCCAAGTGCTCCATATTTAGCCATTCCATGACCCGTGAGCAGTGGGGTGCTGCTCTTTGAGCAGAGCAGTCACACCTTGCTGGCTTCCAGCCCTGCTCATGTGGCTCCTGAAGTCACCTCATTATGGCCTCAAATCCCAAATCCTCCATTTAACGGAGGGCCGGAAATCCTGAAATCCCCCTGCTAAAAATGAGAGGAGCCCGAGGTGTTCCAGAGTCCCAAAAAGCTGCCCCATCCCACAGGGTCACCTGCACATGGGGAAAGCCAAACTCTGCCTCTCCACCGCTGCATTCCTGAATATTTTGGCACAAAAGAGCCTGGAGCAGGGACAAATCCATCATTCCTTTTGATAATCTGGATGTATGACTGCAATTTTTTACACCCAGGCTTCTCCAGCTGCATCTTCCCATTTTTTATTACAGTTTTTTCCCATTTTTCCGAGCAGGTCTATCAATTCCCAGCTGCTGTCTTCCTCCTGGTTAATTGAAAATGTCAGTTATTGTATTTAATGAGAATTTCTGGCCTATTCTAATCCTGATTTTTGGGAGCAGAGACTTTATCCTAAATCTAGTGACAAAGACATCCTGCCAAAGTTTCTGCTGCCATAAATCAGGAGGGGATTCAGGAGAGCTAACAAGGATTTGCACCCCAGGTAGGAAAAACACAGGGATTTTTCCAATTTCTCCTCACCTTTTGATTAGTTCCACATAATTCACAGTGCTGCCCTTGGATTTGCACAGAGGTACTGAGCCCCAGGAAGGTAAAGGAGATGGATGAAGCAGCATCCAAAGGGATCAGCAGGGCTGGGAAAGAGCCAAGGAGAGGATGCAGCTCCACTGGTTCAGCTTCCAAGAGGAACAGGGTCCCAAGGAGATGACAGGCCCTTGGATTAGGCCGGGATCTGTTCCTTGGAGGTGTTTGCCTCTCTGTTGTAGGGGGATTTCTTGGATGTCTGGCTTCATGGCGGCTGAAGTTTGGGAAAGTGAGAGACTTCCCAGCTTCCTGAAAATCCAAACACAAGCCAAAGATGGAAGGAAAAGCCTGTTTTCATTTTACCTGGAAATTTTAGGAAAATGGATGAGGAAATGAGAGCAAAGGAGGCTCAGGGGGGCCCTTCTGGCTCCGCACAAGTCCCTGACAGGAGGGGGCAGCCAGGATTGGGGATTTGGGATCTGCTCCCAGGGAACAGGGACAGGAGGAGAGGGAACGGCCTCAAGGGAGGGTCAGGTTGGATATTTGGGAACATTTCATCCTGGAAAGGATTGTCCAGCCCTGGCACAGCTGCCCAGGGCAGTGGTGGAGTCCCCATCCCTGCAGGGATTTAAAATCCCTGTGGATGTGGCACCTGGGGACAGGGGGTCACTGATGGCCTGGGCAGTGCTTGGACTCCATGTGGGAGTTCCCGGGAAGTGTGAGACTCTTGGCTATTCCAGACTTTTAGGCAACGTTCCTCTTAATCAGCAGGAGAAAATTCAGGCAGAAGGAAATGTGTGACTGGATTGGAGCAGGGCCTGTGAGCAATTCCTGCCTGGAAAAACAACGACCTCCCCACCATTATCAAAGGAAAAGTCCACTCACAGTTCCCTTTTTGTTCTCCATCTGCAGTCATTCCCTCTGTGTGTGATCCAAACCTCCTTCCCAATCATCACGACAGAGGGGTGACGAGGCACGAGATTATCCATAAATATTCTCTTTTCCTTACGTTTATCTGGGTGGCCTTCGCCACCTGCCTGCCAGAGAATGGACACGGAAAAGACAAATGAATCGGGCAGGGAAGTGAGCACAGGGAGAGCAGACAGAAATGGAGATTCCCCTTTGGCTGTGGAATGGGAATCCCTCAAGTGTGAGCACCTTTCAGAGCTGGCTTGTGGTATTTAACATTCCCTGGAGCACGTTCTCAGCTCCCATCCCTGAGGAGCTGATGCTCCTCTTTATGGATTAGACTTTCCAAAACACTCCAGGGACTTACACCGGCCTCTTCCCAGGAAATTCCTGTGCTTACGGTGCCCCAAAATGCCCCCCAGTGCAGAGCTGGGTGCCAGGGGACCACGGGGGTGGCAGGGGCTGCAGCACGTTTATGGCTTGGAAAAAATGCCACTGGGAAATGAAGGGAGACTTTGATTTTACGGGGTCTGAAATGCTGCTGACAAAGTGCAGCCTCCCCTGGAGAGGAGCGTTCAGTGGTTATTTGCACATGGAGTTGGAAGGAAGCGGGAGGTTTACCCCAGGCTGGGGGAATTCCACAATTCCAGACCCTGAGACTGCAGTTGGAAGCAAAGAACTTCGGCTCTTCTGTGTCACTGGAGAGGAAAATCATCCTCAGGTCTGCCCAGGCTGCTCCAGCGGATTGGCACAGGCTTGGAGAAGCTCTGGGATTGAGTTCAATGTTTGATATCTTCTTACAGTCCCAGGATGGGCTGGGTTGGGAGGGGCCTTAAAGCTCATCCCGTTCCACTGTTCCACAGGCAGGGACACCTCCCACTATCCCAGGGTGCTCCAACCTGGCCTTGGACACTTCCAGGGATCCAGGGGCAGCCACAGCTGCTCTGGGAACCTGTGCCAGGGCCTCCCCACCCTCCCAGGGAAGGCTATATCCCTAATTTCTGATCCCAACTCCATCCCAGCAGGATTCCCCCTCGGCTGTGCCCGAGGGTCGGCTCAGGCTGGGCTCACTGATCCCGAGGTTTTGCTTCTCTCCACCAGTTTTCACTGGAGTTGTTCAGACATCCACAGAACCACTTGAAATATGTGACTGAACCCCCCAAGTGCCCAGGCCACCACTCCAGTGCAAAAGCTTTCTTTTCCTATAAAAAGAATTCCTGGGCAGGCATCCGGGGCCACATCCTGCCCCCAGCTCCAGGTGTCTTTGTCCTGCTAACCCCTCCATGGAACGTGACAGGGACGTGACTCCGGGAGCCAGGAACCCTTCTGGGTGACAAGAGTGCCGCTGCTGAGCCCTTCAGCAGCACAGCTCCGTGGGGAAACATTGCCTGCAGATCTCTTGGGCTGCCTCAGCTCCTGGGCGTCAAAATACTGAATATTGAGTTCTTTTCCAAACAAAACCAAGCAAAAAAGAAAAAAAAAAAAAAGAATTAGTCATGGCACCCTGCTCCCTGACAATTAATGTCTTTAATAAATGAAAACACAGCATTGCATTGTGCGGGTCTGACACTTCACCGAAGTAATTAGTGGGTGCAATAATGAATCTTACCGTTTTTCCCTGCTGGAAGAATGAAAGTCACTGTAAGTGATTTGTTAAAACCTGGACATCTCATCAAGCTGCTGATGCTTTTTGGGGTGTGAGGAAATCCAGCTCTCCCAGTCCCCAGAGGGGCCAGCACCTGGATTTAAGGGATGTGTGGATGTGGCACTTGGGGCAGTGCTGGCCTTGGCTGGGGGAACAGCTGGATTCAGGGATCTTAGAGGGCTTTTCCAACCTGAACCATTCCATGATTCCATGCTGCTGGACTTCCCTTCACCTGAGCCCAGCACAAACTCCTGTCAGTGTTGAGTAATCTCCAACCTGTTGGGAAAGTTAAACTCCTAAACCCTGCCCGGAATTCGAGCTTACAGCTGAAGGGATCAGGGAATTCTGGTCTCCATGGTTAAATCTGAGAGCAGAATCCATCAGGAAACACATCTCCAAGCACATCCCACCAGGAGCAACGCAGGGATGCAGGGTCACAAACCAGAGACAAATCCAATTCCCACAGGAATAACCCGGGGTGATGATCCTTAGGGAGGAAAAACACCAGGCTGGATCAGGCTTGGAGCAGCCTGGTCTATGGAAGGTGTCCCTGCCCATGGAACAGTGGAATGAGACACCCTTTAAGGTCCTTCCCAACCCAACCATTCCAGGATTCCATGATTTTTCACTCTGAAGTTCGTTTGGATCTGTTGGGACTGTAAGCTCTGCTCCGCTCCTTCTGCATCCTCTCCTGGAATTCCCAGCCACCCCACGTCCCTAAAGCTGGAATAGAAAGGGCAGCTGGACAGAGATCAAACAGCAATGGGAGGCACTGAGGGAGCCCCTGGAATTCCTGGGATGATGAACTCATGGCAAGGCTTCTCTCCCTGCCCCGCTGCTGTCACTGGGTTTGGAGTCACTCCACGTCCTCCTGCCCCTGCTGAGCCCATCCTGGGAACTGGGATGTTCCCTCTTCTCCTGAACCCCTGCTTGAGTGCAGACTCTCCAATTCCTGCAGGATGCCAAATCCAGGTGGAGTCAGCTCCCTGCCTCCGTCTAGGAGGGATGAGAGGGGACAGACAGGGGCTGCTTTCTGTGGATGCTGCTCCAGCTCCTGCCCCCCGTGCTTCCACCACCACACGGCGACGCCATCCCACTGCTGTCCCTTTTTTTGGCAAGATCCGTGGAAAGGTTGGAAAACCTGCCCTGCAAGCCAAGATGTTCACAGGCAGAGCGAACATGAAGAGCTCCCGAAAGTCGCTGCCGTGGTTTTTGGGGATAACGGGAGAGCAGCAGTGGGGATGGGGCGGGGGGGAAGGCTCTGATTCATAATTCCTCATCCCACAATGTTTACAGCACTTAGGCTGGGAAAAATACCTGTTCACAGCAACCATCCTCACCAGGCTCCGCTCTCTCCTCGGTGCCATTGCTTAGTAACAGCTCTATTTTTAAATGCTAAGAGGGTAATAGACCAAAAAAACTGGGAGTTTACTCAGTCTCTGATCCAACAGGCACCAAACTCAGCGGGATGCGGCCCTTGGGATTGGGAGAGCTGGGCTGTGGGCTGGCAGTGCTCCCACCAACCTGAAACTCTTCTCTTTGGGTTAAAAACCCCCAAAATGTGTGCAGGCCTCAGTGCTGGCAGCTCGTGGTGTGAGGGGTGGGATGTTCCTGGAGCAGGGATCCTGTCCATGTGAGGGGGGGGAGGTTCCTGGAGCAGGGATCCTGTCCCTCTGAGGGATGGGATATTCCTGGGGCAGTGATCCCGTCCATGTGAGGAATGGGATGTTCCTGGAGCAGGAATCCTGTCTGTGTGAGGGGTNGGATGTTCCTGGAGCAGGGATCCCATCCCTGTGAGGGGTGGGATGTTCCTGGAGCAGGAATCCTGTCTGTGTGAGGGGGGGGATGTTCCTGGGGCCGGGATCCTGGCCATGTGAGGGGGGGGATGTTCCTGGGGCCGGGATCCTGGCCATGTGAGGGGGGGGATGTTCCTGGGGCCGGGATCCTGGCCATGTGAGGGGGGGGATGTTCCTGGGGCCGGGATCCTGGCCATGTGAGGGGGGGGATGTTCCTGGGGCCGGGATCCTGGCCATGTGAGGGGGGGGATGTTCCTGGGGCCGGGATCCTGGCCATGTGAGGGGGGGGATGTTCCTGGGGCCGGGATCCTGGCCATGTGAGGGGGGGGATGTTCCTGGGGCCGGGATCCTGGCCATGTGAGGGGGGGGATGTTCCTGGGGCCGGGATCCTGGCCATGTGAGGGGGGGGATGTTCCTGGGGCCGGGATCCTGGCCATGTGAGGGGGGGGATGTTCCTGGGGCCGGGATCCTGGCCATGTGAGGGGGGGGATGTTCCTGGAGCGGGGGGCCTGTCCATGTGAGGGGTGGGATGTGCCTGGAGCAGGGATCCCGTCCGTGTGCGGGGTGGGATGTTCCTGGGGCAGCCACAGGTGGGCTCATGGGGAAGGAGGGTGTGGGTGAGAAAGCTGGGCCTGGGAAGCAGGAGCAGGGAATCTTTAGGGGGAACCTCCGGCTCCCTCCTTCCTTAGGGGATCTGCTTCCACCCCAGCATCACTTTGGAAAGAAATCAAGGAATCCCAGACTGGTTTGGGTCGGGAGGGACCTTAAAACCCATCCAGCACCACTCCCTGTCCCACAGAATTTCCACCATCCCAGGTTTCTCCAAGCCCTGTCCAACCTGGCCTTTGACACTTCCAGGGATCCAGGGGCATCCACAGCTTCTCTGGGAATTCTTTCCCAAGGCCTCATCCCCCTCAGAGGGAAGAATTCCTTCCCAATATCCCATCTGACCCTGCCCTCCTTCAGCTTAGAGCAAATCTCTTACAGTTTCTGCTAAAATATTTTTCCAGGAGTATCCAAACCTCCTAAAATACTGTTCAGAGCATCTAATTTGGGAAACAGCCTTTGCAAGTCCCACGGAGTTGGGAGCACTGCCCATCCCTCCTGCTGCCCCACAGCTGCAGTGGGATGGTCTTGGCCACCTCCCACCGGTGGGATCTGCCCTCATCAGAAATATCAGGATAAACGGGATTGGTTGTTTTGGGCCAACCCCTGCGCCCCATCCACTGAAGGTCATGGAATTTTATTCATTTCCCTGGGCTTTGCAGCAGAATTCCTTCCATCCAGGCCTAGTGATCAGCACTGACTGTTCCTTTCCTTTCTCAAGGATACAGCAGATAAACTCATGGAAATCCCTCGGGAACATAAGGAGGGAACAAAGGAGAGTCCAGGGATAATAAAGAGCTGGGCCTTCTGCTCCCAGGTCACCCCTGCAGACTTGTGCCACCACCACCCGTCCTTGTGGCTTCAATCGATTCCCGTAAGGAATCTGGTGTTAAAAGTGTGCCCCAAATCCCTGGCCTTGGTGACAAAACGCCAGAGCAAGGCTCAGGTGACAGCCAAGCACTTCCTGCGTGCACATTCCAGCGCCACCAACCTCCCTCCCGCTGCAAGATGCTCACCAGGAGGAAGTCCTAAAGCAGAACTGTTTCCTTCTGGAGGTGTCCCAGTGACGCTGCCTTGGGAGCCCTGCCAGGCTGCAGCTGCCTCTGCCCGGCTCCTGGGCCCTGCCCACGGAGGGAGCTGGCACCTGGGCACGGCAGCTCCTCCAAAACCTGCCCCGGAGGGGAGAATCCGCTGAGGAACCAGCAGCCACCACGGCCGGAAGGATCTACAGCAGTTTGGGAAGCTGTTAACAGCCAGAGGACGTCGGGAGGGCAGGTGTTTTAAAGCAAATTATGGAAGCTGTGCTATGGACGGAGTCCTGAGGGTGGAAACTGCTTTTCCCAGGATATTTAAAGGCAGAGTGGCCACGACAGTGAACCCTGATGGAGGACAAGGCTGGCTCCCCTGGTTTGTGTCGTTCCTGTGAGGAAATGTTTGCTCTTGGGTGTTCCAGCACCGCGTGGGGAGCTCAGCCCCGAGCCCTCCTTTGTGGCATTTCCCTCAGGGCAGCTGTTCCAGCTCCTCCCTGCACACACCTGCTCCTTCCACACCAGCACGTGGCTGAGCGTGCAATCCCGGA
This sequence comes from Atrichornis clamosus, assembly GCA_013400975.1. NCBI lineage: Eukaryota > Metazoa > Chordata > Aves > Passeriformes > Menuridae > Atrichornis > Atrichornis clamosus. Next base: position 4,380 of record WBMZ01008483.1, on the reverse strand, counting down.
AGGGTTTGGGTGGGAAGGGACCTTGAAGGCGTTCCAGATCCTTCAAAACCCCTCTAGTCCCATCTCCAGGAACTCCCCTGGGAGCGTCACAAAACCCCGGGCACAGCCAGGCACTGCCTCCCCTCCCGTGGCCACATCAGCCCACACCTGGCACGGGGTGATTATTTATCCCTATTTTTCCTTTCCCACCGGGATCAGCAGCGCTCTGGGGCCGGGAGCTGCCCGTGGCAGGGCAGTGGCTGCTCCCCCTCCCTCCCTGCCTCCCTCCCTCCCTCCCAGCTCGCCCCCACGGCCCGGATTTTAATTTTCGAGGCAGCGAGAATCCGAGTCTCTTAAAGGTCAGAAGGATCCGAGGCAGGGAATAAACACAGCCCGTGTCAGTGTGGATATAACGGAGCACATGGAGAGTGTTTGTTCCTGCTGCAGTGCCTGCAATGTATTTTTGACACACGTTGCTGCAGAGTGCAGCCCACTGCAGCAAAGCAGGGAAGGCGAATTCCTCTCCCTCTGCGAGCGCCGGGTGTGTGCTTGGATGAGAGGCAACTGCAAAAATGGAATAGCCAACAACTTTGCCAGCACCGACAGAAAACACTGGTGGGGAGCCTCTGCATCAAAGCAATCCCAATTTCCCCACGCTGGCAGAGGAGTTGGGAATGACCTTCATCTGCTCTTCAGACGGGCGGCTCTGACAGGGAAAGTCAGGCGTGAATTGTGGCGAATTTAGATGAAATTATGTGTTGGAGAGACAGCTGGGATTAGGTTGGAAGCAGATATTTAAATACTTTTTGTAGACCTAGAGAGCTCAGCTTCTGCAGGGAGGGACTGAAACAGGAGGGAAGGGTTTTGTGCTCCACCTGAGCGTGGGAACTTGGGAGGCAGGAGCTCGGTTTGGGGGAGGCAAAATGGGAAGGGGAGGATTAGGGATTCTTCTGACAACGGTCCTGACCCCTGTGGCCAGCACTGAACATCCCGTGGTTCCCACGATACTCACGGAATCATGGAATCCCAGAGTGCTTTGGGTTGGAAGGGACCTTAAAGCTCAGCTCATCCCAGCCCCTGCTGCGGGCAGGGACAACTTCCACAGAGCAGGACACATCCCGGAGCAGGAGATCAGCCGTGTCCCAGCTCCTCTCCCAAATTCCTTTGCCTTTCTGATGAGAAAGGGAAGAGGGAGCAGTTTTGGGTCCCTGGTGGTTACATTTTATAACAGGTTTTTTAAGTGCTTCCAGATGATAGGAATGGACTCGTTTCCCTATTAAGGAGGAGAAAGGAGTTGTTCCACTCTGAAGCAGGGTTATAACTTTTGAAGCTCCAGCCTGATGATGTCATCACTCCAGAAAAATGAACTTTTTCCCATTGTACCTTCAATGTACAGCCTGCAGGGATGCAAATATCCCGAGTTATTCCAGTTATCCCCTCAGTGCCAATTGTCCCGTGCTCCTCCTCTCCTCTCGCATCCCGTTTTTAACGTCAACCCTTGCCAGAGTCCCAAGGCTCCTGTGAGCCACGAGCTTCTCCAGCCCCTCAGAGCCAGGCAGGAAAGCTCACAGAGTGCCATCCCGATGGAACAGCTCCAGCAATTCCTCATGGATAACGACAGTTATCCAGCCACACACTGGGAATGAGGAGGGAAGGCGCTCCCTGGGGGCAGTCGGCTGCATTTTGGTTTTCCATGAAGATTTTCCTTCCTTTCCATCGTGGGTTTTTTCATCTCTCTTCACAATCTCCTCAATTCTGCCACAACCAAAATTCCCCAAACCGTTTTGGGCAGACCCTGGCAGGTCCCCCCCGGCCCACCTGGAGCCACTGTCACCCTCTCACAGCTCCCAACTGGACTTTTTGTCACCATCCACTGTGGCCTACTTAGGAGGTGACCTAAAATCCCTCCTGTCTGCATCTCCATGGCCGTGACTCATCCCCTCCTCTCAATCCCACAATTAAAGGCTCCAGAAATGGAGATCGTCATTGTCTGGGAATACATCAAGTAGCACTTGAGAGGACTTGGTGAAACCAGAGGGAAAAAAAATATATTGGGAATTCTAAAGGGAAAATTTTCAAAGCTGTGTAGCTCCACCATTTATTTAATAGAAGGAACTGTGTCCTTAAAATTGTTTCTTCACTCTATATTCCAGACTTTTTGAAAAACGGGAAATAAAAATAACTTTATTTCAGGGTTATCCATGGGAAAGATGGGATGCTGTGATTTACCCACCATCCTCCCAGCTGGACTCCAACAGCCCCTTCTGAGCCCAAACCTGCAGAACCCTTTTAGGGAACACTTCCAGCTGTCCTATGAATTTTGCTGAAGGAATTCCGTGACGCTCAAACTCTCCTTAGGCAGGTCTGCCAATGGACAGAACACAGCATGGAAGGGGTTCTTTTTATGAGTGTCAGGGGAAACAAATCTGCTCAACTGATCAGCTGGAGTTTTGGATGAGCAGAGTTTGGGGATGTGCCTGGAATCCACATTTTCCCAGGAAGCCAGTGTTCTGGCCCGCTCTTTGTTGGCCTTGCTTTTCCTGTCTCCCCTGGAGTCCGTGAAGCCACTGTGGAACTGGAGTGAGACAACGGGAATTGGGGTTTTAAGTTCCACCTGCTCCAGCCTTCCCCTTCCCAGGTCCTGCCTTGGTTTGGCCCCCTGGGAATGTTCCCACCCATCCCTGTCCTTCTGCAGGTTCCCCCTGGCACATCCCTGCATTTTTCCTGCTCCACACTTCCCTTGACAGGTCTGTCTGTATTTTGTACGTAAGGACTCGACTCTTCCAGGGGTTTTCCATTTTGGTGCCCTTCAGAATCTTGATGTTTTTCAGGAACATCAGGAAGGGAAAGAACTGTGTTGTAACAAAAAATTCATATCTTGTGCTACTGTGGATCTCCTGGGAGACAGATTTCCATCTCCTGCCTCCCAGGAGCTGCTCCTGTCCCAGCTGACATTGGACACCCCCCTGAAATCAGAATCACAGAACGGTTTGGGTTGGGCAGGACCTTAAATCTCATCTCAATCCACCCCTGCCGTGGGCAGGGACACCTCCCACTATCCCAGGGTGCTCCAAGCCCCGTCCAACCTGGCCTTGGACACTTCCAGGGATCCAGGGGCAGCCACAGCCGCTCTGGGCAACACCAAACCAGTGGATGCCCGCTTCAAGCCCTACAAAAATGTTGGTGGAGCAAAACTTTTGTGGGCCTAATTTCAGTTCCCACTTGGAGATGGTGAGAGTGGGAGAGACTGGGAGTGTCCCTAGCACAGGCATTCCTGGGTCAGTGACAGGGAGAGGTCACCTGTGCCACGGGATTATCCATGTGGAACAGGCCTGGAGAACTGGCTGCTGCCATAAGCCCTGCTGTGATCCTCGTCCAGCTCCCTGTGTGATGCCAGGCAGATTCCCGAGGGCAGGAAGAGCGAGGTGACGACCTCACTCAGCGCAGAGCTGGGAAGCCACCATGTCACCGAGGAAATCCCGAGCCGCTCTCCGGCCTGCCCGGGGGCTGCTGTGGCCGTGGCTGCCCCAGGACACCCAGGGCTGGACAGAGAGTGGGACACGGGGGCCAGGGCTGGGGTTTGCTGTGTTTGGACACAAAGGGTGGAATCCCAGGAGCCGGGCAGGGCCGGCACTTGCTGCTGGAACAGCTGCTCTGCAGAGCACCAGGAGAAGCTGCGGGAACCCAGCCTCGTGGGCAGTGATGCAGTGGGAGGTGTCCCTGCCCGTGGCACGGGGTGGAACGAGATGAGCTTTAAGGTCCCTCCCAATCCAACCCAACCCATTCTGTGTTTCTGTGAGGCCCCATCAGGTCCTGGGCAGCGCTCCAGGTCACCCCCAAACACCAGGGCAGGTGGGAGCAGGGTCGGACATCCAGGTGTGTGTCCTGCTCTGTCCCGCAGTGGGTGATGCTCCCGGGGGTGGGGGTCAGCCAGGACAGCCTCACCCACGGGCAGGATCGGCCTGCCAGGTCCTCCTCATCCCTGCCAGGTCCTCCCCATCCCTGCCAGGTCCTCCCCACCACCCACGCGGTTTCAGCCTGTGGCCCGCGACACCCCAGGCCCGTGGGGGGTGCGGAGCCGTCACCACCACTTCCCGCGCTGCTCCCGGGACGCTGCGAGCCACTTCCCGCTGCCCGGCCCCGCACCTTGCCCAAGTGAGGGAAATGGCCCCTGTCCTGGGAAAGGGAGGGTTGCGGGGGCCGGGGCCACGGCTTGGGGCGCGGCCCCGCCAGGGATGCTCCGGTCCCGCCGGGGATGCTCCGGCCCAGCCGGGGATGCTCCTGTCCCGCCGGGGATGCTCCGGTCGCGGAGCGCCCCGTCGGGGCGGGGACGGGCGGCCCCGCACCGCTGCGCACCGCTGCGCATCACAGCGGCCCGCGCAGCATCGCCCCGCGCCGCCT
>WBMZ01008482.1:0-30585 GCA_013400975.1 Atrichornis clamosus | reverse complement strand
ACATCCTCAAACACTAGTGAGCAGGAACAGTGTCCCCATTGTGAGGATCAAGTGTGGCTCTATCTAGCAAAGCCTCACGTGACCAGAACCTGCAGCAAATGTCACTCCAGCTCTCCAGCACACTCCCGCCTGTCCCTGCCCACAGGATTTCTCAGCAATTCAAAAGAGCCACAATTAAATCCACGTTAAAAAGAACTACAACAACAACCCCCCAAACTGCATTAGGAGACAGAGAGAAGACAGAGAAGACTTCAATAATATACTAGCAGGAAGCAAAATTCTGTCTTTGTTCAAGCAATTTGCATGACCCCTTTTTTATACTTTTTTTTTCAATAATTATTTAATGTAGTCATTATACTTGGCTACGGCAGTTTGAATTGGGATGCTGCCAAAAAGACACTATTTAGCAGGGTCTGAGGGGCTGGATATTTGAACATAGTATTTTATTTTATTTTAATGAATTTCCCCTGCTTTGCCTTGAAGAGAGCTTATAGGGATTTTCTCACAGTGTTCTCAAGGATTTGGGGTTGATTGGGGCAGGGGGAAATCCAAACCTTAAAAACCTTTATCCAACATGAGATTTTACAAAGTAAATAGCAGAGATATATTTTAATAAAAAAGGAGAGACTCATTTACACAGAAAAGACATGAGTACGTTATGTTTATTCTATGTATCACACTTAAAAATTTTCAACCAACTTACCAAATCTTCCTAATCAATATCCCAGTTGATGTTTCAATGTGTATTAAACAGATAAAAGAGATTAGAAGAGAAGCATATAAAGACATGCACATGTGATGTTCTAAACATGAACATGTTTAGAAAGATCAAATTCAACAAGAGGAAGAGCTCAAGATGTGAACTGGGGTAGTGAGGAGACACAAGCCTAAGGTATAACAATATCGCAGCAATAATCCTAATAGCAGGTTTGCCATTGTGACAAGCTCTGTGGGGAGGGTAGAGCTGCTGGACTGGCTCTGGGCTGCTCAGGCTCCACCAAGCAGGTCTTGGGCACAAATACAGCTCATCACAGGTCTTCACTGCGAGAATGGATTTTGTGCACTCAATTGCAAGGATAAACCCAGAGAGCAAAAGTCAGGCTTGCCACAGAAGTGTGATATATCAGAGAAAACTTTTCAGAGAGAGAAGTACTTTAGCTCCCGAGAGAGCATTTAGCTGAATAGTTATTTTAGTTACAGGGGAAAGGGGGGGGAATTTAAGTTTTCTTCTACCCGAATAATTATTAAAAGAAAATGTCAAAAGGGTACAGGAAATGCAAATTTCAAAACTCCTAGAGCAGAACAAATTATTGAAGACTAAGGTATTGTAAATAATATAGCCTTTACTTTTTTTATTTGGTTGGGATATTGCACTTGTTTAGGTAGTAAGCTTCAATTAGAATTCATTTGCGTAGTAAAATAATCTGCAATTAATATGAATGAATTTAATATTCCAAAGTTCAGAATTCCACATATTTCTTCCTATACCATTTTACTGCTTTTCTTGGAAAAATTAATGCCACTTTCTTATTCCAGACCACCTAAGTAGTTCATTTAAGCAATACCCGGTCTCCAGTAATTTCTCCATTTCCACAGAAAACCCTGTGTGGCTGGAAAGTTTGAGTGTCAGGCAATTAATTCTCAGATCTTCAAACTACAAGGCTGGGGAGCCTACCTTGTGTGGCCTGCAGCAGTGGTACTTCTCCTGTCCTACCCATTCACAGAACTTCTTTTTCTTTTTGCAAAACCTTTTGCTCCTCACCAGTAGCTCAGATGAAGTCTCTATTCCTTTCATTTCACTATGACTGTGTAATTCTTTTAAATTATTTTTATGAGCTCCTAGGAAGAATTAAAAAAAAAAAAAATAAAGGATAAGCTATGGGCAAGGACAGATAATCCAGTCTCTTCCTGCGCTGACCCAAGAGTCTTACATCTGTCACTTCCTTTTATCCCAAGTGTTCATCATAAGAAAGTCCTGTCGCATTGGAATAATGTTCTTGCCATTATCTTCTCTGTGTGGAAGAACTCCAACATGACATGGATTTTTCCAGTAGGTAAAGCCTAAGGCAAAAGACATATCAACAACATATTTTCTCCGACCTGCCCAGAAAAATAGGCATTTTCAAATCCTTAGTGCCATACATTTGTCTCTGAAGAATGCAGCCTTGCCTGCAACCTTGGCAGCTTGGCAACAGAAAATCACTTTAAATAAATATCTAATATTCCGTAGGATAAATATAATGAATTAGTCATTGCTTCTTACCATAATATAGTAGCATTCCTGAAAGCCAGGCTCTATTAGCATTTTGAAGAGGTATTGAGACAAGGATGGGTATTCTGGGGATTACTGCAGTAGGAAGCAAAGATGAGACAGTGGTACGTTATGAGGTGCAATCAGGATGCTGCCACAGCCATGCATACATCCCTACACATTCCTGCAGTTTTGGTTATAACTTGACCAAGAATTACCTAATAAATCTGCTAAACCTTTTCCTCTAAACCCATCCTTTTCCTCTAAACCTTTTCCTCTTTTGCTTGTAAAGATGCACATTCTTAAACAGACTTGTGGATTCAGTGAATTTCTAAGTGAACAGCTTCTCATTTTACTCTTAAACCAAAATAAGATTGTTATGCAGAGAAGTTAAACTAAAAATGTAATGCGTATTAAGTGGTGCTCTCTAGCAATGATCAGCATCAAATCCTGCACCCCAAGGATCATGCCATGAACTGCTATCAGTTGATACAATTTCATTATTCATACAATTTCAAAAATCTTTCATTATTCTTATTTGTTTCCCTGATCTTGTCAGTGCACTGTTTTTATTACAGTTTCTGTCCACGGGTATAAGGGAGTGTGAGTAGGGGATATCCATGGCTATGCTCTTAATTGGCAGATAAAACCACACAAAGCATCCGTACACAGGCACACATACAAACACATCATAACATGCAGTAATGCTTAAAATCAGGAATTACTGCATAGCATACCCAGTAATACCTGCAAACCTAAACCATATTTTGCTTCTTTATGAGCCAATTGATAAGTTATGCATATGGTCTACAGGGAAGTACTGCAAATAGAGCAGCTGTTAACTATGAGAGTTACAGGAGGAAAAAAAGATTTTATTTTCACCACGACAGTTCTTATCCTTGTTTTCTTTACATTTTTGGATATAATCCTGGCCCAGTCATGTCCACCACCACATATGTTTCTATTTAAGACTCTGCTTACAAGTTAAGGAGCCCCTTGGTTGGAACACTGTGCTTTGCTCAGCTGAGACCATGACACACCTCGACAGGAAGAAGAGTGTGCATAAGCTTGAACTAATCTACATTATCACTCTCTGCAACAGTGAAGAGTTTCCACATCTGGTGGGAGAAACCGCTGCATAACCTCCCAACCCTCAGTTCCATAAAGAACGACTATTTTTGTTAATTTCTCACCAGGATATGAGATATGCACTGACAGATGCTGTAAAACAAATTCATCCTCATTCATCATTGAAGTACTGTCATTGAACTATCACTGAAAATGCACAGGGCATCTAGGAGTCCTTTCTTTGTGACAGATAATACGCTCACGTCCTCCATGATTGCTGTAATTATCAGTAATAACTAGATGTTGTGTCATTGGCTCCAGAAAACATGCATTCACATGCACCAAGTCAAATCTGAGATCTGTTTGAAGTCTTGATGGAATTCCAGGGAGAAACGTAAATGAACTTATACCATATTCCATTCATACTTGTTCTCTATTTTATTAGTACCTAGATATGCATTAATTATATATCAAATAATCTTTGCATAACAATAAAAGCATTTACTTATATGCAAATGTCAGCATTTGCTAATAACAGATATTTAAGCTATCATATATCATAACAACCACAGTTATCATGGCAATCAAGTGAGATATGGAAGCCATACATTGTTACAGAACTCACAGAAGGACAGAATGGTTGAGGTTTGAAGGGGCATCTCGATGTCATCTGGCTCAAACCCCCACCTCAAACAGCTAGAGCAGGTTGTCCAGGACCATGTCCAGATAGTTTTTTAGTATCTGCAGTGATGGAAACTGAACAACATCTCTGGGCAACCTTTTTCAGTACTCAGTCACCCTCACAGTAGAAGTGTTTCCTGATGTTCAGATGGCACTGCTTGTGTTTCCTGTGTTTTGCCACTTGTATTGTGCTCATTCCTTCTTGTCTTGTCACTGGACACCTCTGAAAAGAGCCTGGTTCTGTCCTCTTTGCACCTTCCCTTCAGATATTTATCCACATTTGATGAGATCCCATGCAAGCCTTGTCTTCTCCAGGCTAAACAGTCCCAGCTCTCTCAGTCTTTCCTCAGAACAGAGGTGCTCCAATCCCTCAGTTATCTTCCTGGCCATTTCTTAGACTCTCTCTCCAGTACGTCCCTATCCACCTGTACTGAGTAGCCTGAACTGGACAATGAACTCTGAGTGTGGCCACAGCAGTGCTGAAGTATCGTCTTCCTCAACTTCCTGGCAACGCTGCTCCTAATGCAGCACAGGTTACCTTTAGCCTTCTTTGCAGCAAGGAGACACGTTGATGGCTCATGTTCAACTTGGTTGCCACCAGGACCACCTGATCCTTTTCTAAAAAGCTGCACTGTATGCTGGGTATTCCTGAGCATACATTGCTGCATGGGGTTGTTCCTCCATAGGTGCAGGATTTTGCACTTCTCCTTGCTGAACTTCATGGAGTTCCTGTCAGCCCATTTCTCCAGCCTGTCCCCATGGAGTACAGCAGCACCCTCTGCTATACCAACCACTCCTCCCAGTTTGTCATCTTCAACTGCTCGGTTTTGTCCTTCATGAGATGATTTCAATGAGACTATAAACTATCGCTATAAAATATACAGACTTTGTTTTGAAAGTATATCCCCACAACACTTGTTTGCTGACTACAATCCACAGGACAGTAAATCCACTGCAGTTTCTTAGCAGATACCTTAAAGCACTTGCAGTGAAAAGATTGTGACTGCTGGTCTATAAGAAAAGTAGAGTTAACAGTGTTACACTGGTCTAAAATGGTGGAGAATTTCTCCTGTGCAAGTGTTGTGTTCCTCCTGAACAAGTAGAGTACTAGAGAAAAAAAGGAACAAAGTTCTTCCTTTGTTCCATATTCCAACATTTCAATAAACCTCTGTGCAGGCATTCATAATGGGATACAAGAGTCACTTTGGTGGTATTTGTAAAAGAAAAAGTCTCTTTCTCTCCTTCTGTCTGCCATTTGAGCATTACTTATTAACAGGTATTTCCAAAAGAATACTGCTGGCCACTAATACCCTAATGATCACTACTACTATTACATTATTGTCACAGTAGCATTGAAATTGTATCCACTTAAATGTTCCTTACAGGAACTTCAAGAACAGATTTACTTTGCCATATTTGAAAAGTCTGACATTTCCACACACCACACTTCCCATTTACAAATTTGAGACTGCTTTCAAAAGGTCTGCACACATCAGAGATCCCGCAGGACAGCACAGACGACAGGAAGCAGCCAAGCCTTGACTAATAGGCTGACACTGCTTTATGGTAGGACACCCTCCAGCTGCTGAAAAGCAATGAAGGGAGACTGAAACATTACCAGAGAGACAGATAACTTTTAGGCTGCTTCATTTCAGCTGAAGGACTAGAGTAGGAGCCTTTGCGGATCCACTAATAAGTAAGAAAAGCAGATCTTTTCATCCAGCTTTTGTTACTATAAAAAATACACTTATCTATTAATTATTTAATGCTGTATCAACCTACAAATTCTTTCCTCCCCACTTATCTCACAGATTAAAGATGTAGGGACTAGATGGCACCAAACACTTCTGAAAGTGAAAACTTTTGTGTTTATGGATCTGTAAATATATGAGGGATATTGTCACTGTGATAGATACAAATTTTATAAAAAGCCCCAAGGTTCCAGACATATTATATATTTTATTATATCACTTGGTTCCTTTGTGGAGAACAGATATTCAATTCCTTTATCAGATCTGATAAGGAAGCACTGAGGCTCATGCTAAATCCAGGATAGGAGCAAAGTCCCCCCAACATTGGTATCAGGGCTGTGATTGCTGGAGTCATCCAGCAGTACAAATTTGATCTGACTCAGACTTGGGCACATGACTGTAGTTCTCTTGTGTTAGTCAGACACTACAGAGTTGTATTCTTGTGTGCTGGCTCTGTGTCAAGGGATGGTGGGGGAAGGTGCACAGAGCTGACTCAACAAAGATTTCTGAACAAGGATCCACCCGCTGCAGTCAATAGCTCAACCCGCCGCAGTCTATAGCTATGGCATTCTGGAGTGGACTTCAGGAACCCTCAGCCCAGCTGTAAGCTGTTGGTATATCAATAACACCACTGAGTTAATTCACTACTCAGTTTTTGAGAGATAGGGTATTAGCACCTGCAGAGCAGAAAGCAGTGCCAAAAGGAGGGAGGAGGGGTCACCAGCCTTGTGGAAGAGTAGGAGGACCAAGCATCTATAAGCAGCCAAAAATAGAGGGATCTGCCAAAAGTGGTTACAAGTAAAATAAGCATTTATATTTGTAACTCATGATCATAGCATTGATATTATGATTGCCATCCTCCTTTCATGCCTCTCTGACAGCTAAATCTGCTGATCAAAATATGATTGTTCGACTGCAACTGGAGAGCTCGAAGGTGCAGTCCCCAGTAGCCAGCAATCCTTCTAATGCAGTGACCCAACACTTACCAGACTGTCTGTCCCAACTGCACTATTTTCCCATAGGTGGTGTCAGGATTAAGCCTCTGTCCTCTTGTTGCCACCACTGGTCCACAATAACGTCTGGCTGAAGCCCTGAACTTTCAAAGATGGACACACAGCTTGTGGTCAATATGCCAAAGGCTTTCGGTGTCCTGTCCACCCTTAGCCTACCTCATTTTGCCACAGCAAAACAGACTCTTTGCTCATGTCAACAACACTGATTTCAAGAGAAAGATGTGAAGTAATAATGGTGGTGAAGACTGGAACTGGCCTTTCTTTCTCATTCCCTATCCTCCACAGTAATGCTGATATGTTTATTAATTTGGTGTCCACCTGCTGACCCGTATCATATAAATTTGGACTGAGGCAAATTTTAAAGTTCTAAAAATAAAGAATATTTTTTAATATCTGAGTGTCTGACCAGATAAAAAGTCTGGAAAACATCAGTCCAAAAGTTATCATAACTGAAATAAAATGAAAACATAATTCAGCCAGATTCAGCGTTACTCAAATGCAGTGGAAAGTACTGCTTCCAAACCTGAATCTGCTGCCCTTTTATTAGTTTCTCTCCTGAAGACTATAAATCCTTGATCAGATGTTCTTTCCTGAACTGCAAAATAGAATGAGTCAAGTTCAATTTGGCTAGGCAAGAGAAACACTTACTGAAATCAGAGAGATTTAGAGCAACAAATCAGCAACAAATCTACAAATCAGCTGTCCTGGCATGACAACTTTTCATACAAGGACTGATAAAATCTTCCATACAAACGGTTATTTGGAAGATTAAGTCTGTACTCAGTGGACCTGGATCCTTCAAAAGCATGAAATTACTTGGAAAATTGAGGGGACACATTTTTCGCAGGTACTTAGGTAGTCACTTGACTACCTCATTACACAGCTAAATACCTCTGAAAATGTAATCTTCAGTGACAGTCGCAAAGGAGACAGATTTTTAGAGGTGCGCAGATGGCCAGGAGGTTTACAAAGTGCTGTTTGTTTGGTTCACTATAAAATCAATGAGAGTTAAGGGTCTCATATAAAACCACGTCAACCTGCCTAATTAAAAACTACAGCCCCTAAGATCATGTGTCTGGTTAAAATCAGTAAGGTTGAAGCTCCTACAAGCTCTCAAAGCTGCACTTTGGCCTTCCATGAGGTAGTTCCCAGGCAGCTAGCAGGAGTGCCTGATCAATGGGAACAAGGAGGGGAGAGGTGTCAAGACTGAGCCAGCCGCCAGACACAGCTGGACTGTCAGGACAGAGGTCTGGCAATAGCAGGGAACAAACAGTCCATGGAAGAACTGACTTTAAAATAGGCCAGTCCAGACCTTCACAGGGATAATTCAATCATATCTGCACTGTTTAAAGCAAGCTGTGGGTTTGCTTAGACCATTCGAGAAGGTGTTTTTCTTTAAATAGCAACTTAAGATGAGAGCTGCCACTTCCAATTTAATCACCCTCCTTTAATACAGCCTGGTGCTTTGCAGCTGGATAATTAACCTTGATATTCATTTGGACTTCAAAACACCCAATTCCCATTGCTGTCAATTAGCTGACAATGTCAAGTGTGTGTTGACAGAGGATTTTTGTGTGACCCAGGCAATATGGCATTTGGGAAATTTCAGTCCTTCATAACTAACAATTTTAGAATGGGAAGTGGCATTCATAGAAACACAGAATGATTGAGGTTGGAAGGGACCACTGAAGGTCATCTAATCCAATCTCCATGCTCAAATAGGGTCCCCTGGAGCACTTTACTCAGAATTGTGTCCAGGGAGATTTCTAGTATCTCCAGGGAAGTAGAGTCCTCAACCTCTCTGGGCACCCTGCTCCAATGCTCAGCCACCAACACACTAAAACATTTCTTCCTTATGTTCAGGTGAACTTCCCATATTGCATTTTCTGCCTGTTGCCTCTTCTCCTTTTGCTCAGCACCACTGAGATTGTGAATTTGTCACTGGATTGAGTTCCCTAAACAAAACAGATGTACATTAGTGTTTATCCTACTTTCTGTTCTTATGGTAATGCAGCTTTCTAAAGGACCCTCCAGATAATTTTCAAACCATTTTGTTATCATGGTCTTCTAAGTTCTGAGTGCACAGAAGATGCCTTGATCTCAGAGCATTCAGAAGCTACCATACTTATTAACACTAACAAAAGGCAGGATTATAAATGATCGCTACAAATGATTGCTATAATGATTTTTGATATATGAGGTGGTACAATAAACACTGCAGGATGAAAATGAGACAAAATATGGGAAGGGCTGGTGGCACTTCATTTTTTCCACTGATTTCTTTGCATGTATAATAGAGAGTTACAGCCTACTGGTAACAAGATTAAATTAGTGGGCAGAAAGAAGTTTGAATCAGACTGTTTTCCTGATGTGCCACAGTGGGTCGTGTTCTGCTAATGAGTGTTAACCCTGCAATCAGGTAAACATTCACCTTGAGAAATGAACAACCTTAATCAGGGCTTTTAAATCAGCCAGAACAGTCAAGCTAAAATGAAATTGGCTCAAACTCAACTGCTTTTCTTTTTAAATATTGTTCTTCCTTCCCTGTGAGAGTGGGAAATAATAGCATAAGTGAAACATCCTTGCAGCAAAAGCCGAGAGCAGCTCCAGTGCCTTCCATGTTAGAAAGCCTGTCCTGTGACTAAGGAGGGCTAGCTGGTGCTCAATACAATGCTTTTACACAGGCTAACTAGAGCCTTTTGTGAGGGTTCCCATTGTGAGCTCAATTTGACCTGCATATTTTCAAAGGACTTTACCTCATCTGCTGAGTAAAAATAGCAAAAAAATACAGACAATAAATAAAGAGGGGAAAAAAGGAAACAAATTTTTAAAAGAGAAATATCACTCTGTTGTGCTTTTCCCTGGATTTGAGAATGACATCAACTTGTGGGCCTTTATCTGAAATATTCTGACAGCAGGAAAAACACTGACTACTCCATTTTCTTCACAGGGTCAACATTATGAAGAGGAAAAACGGGCTTTGAGCCATGAAATAATTGCACTCAATAATCACTTAATAGAGGCCAAGGTGACAATAGATAAGTTGTCAGAAGACAATGTAAGTATTTATTATGGATACATCTTGAGATTATATTTTGAAATTAATTAGGTCTTGCATTTGCCATGAAATTATAGAATAATTTGTTATTTTTTATATAATATGTAACTTGTCACTTCAACAGTTAAAGTTTTTGTTTGTTTGTTTGTTTGTTACCTTAATTTTGTAAATTCAGCTCTCCTTATTCTATGCGGTTGTGGTGAGAATTGTCATTGGCATTTTTTTCCTTAAGTCTAACCTGAAACTGATAAAAAAATATTCTAAGTAATGGCAATATTCTCACACAGTTTTTACCATCAGTACAGCAAACTGGTGCAAACACATGCTCAGAGCTGCTGCAGGGAGACCGGTATGGACTGAGGACTCATCATAAGGGATTTAGGCACAGTGTAGAGCCCTACATTTCCTGCAGTTCTCTGATCTTTAAGTCTTTGCTCACCAAAATGGGATGCCCAGCACAAGTGAGCTCTACCAGCAGAAGGTAGGATTGACCCAACACGATCACTAGATCACTGCAGAGGGCAGGAGACAGGCTTTCCCTGGCAGTTGTTGCTGTGTAACCGTTTGCCCATCTCTGTGTGGGACAAAACAGGGAACATCTCTGGCAGTTGTCTCCCTGCATCTCGTGAAACACTGCTGGAAAACAGCATGCATACTGCAGCTGGCAACAAGCTTCCACTTAATCCTGCCAGGGACAAACCTACAAAGGCAGCAAAGAGAGGGAGATTGCAGGCATTTAGTTCATTATTAAGCCATTCCTTACACACTTAATAAAAAATTCATCTACAGAAGACATATTTCTGTTAGCATTTATTTTTCAACATCTTACATTCAGTCTTCCTATATTTCACATGAACTCTTAATCAGAGCTGGGAGCATATGATCCCATTAAAATGCCTGCTGATGTGAATTGTGCCTGTGCAATTAACAGCTTTCCAACGGAAACAAAGAGTTCACAGTCTGACCCCTTACTTTAACAGAAGTTGAGTTGAAAGAACAGTTACTTCACAACAGCTTAAACCTATGGAGTGGGGTAAATGTAATGGGCTACATTAAGATTTTAGAAGCACAGGTATACATCCAGACTAATTCATCTGGAATCAGTGGAGTTACTTCAGATTTAAAATAGAGGTGGAAAAAATTTCAAAACTCTCCCTGTAAGTATGCATGCATTTACACTACTTCACAGAGTCAGGTTTGAAGCCACATTTGAAGAGTTTTCAATATTCAGGGTTTTACTCTGAACATTAGTGGTCCAGAGGCC
This sequence comes from Atrichornis clamosus, assembly GCA_013400975.1. Lineage (NCBI taxonomy): Eukaryota > Metazoa > Chordata > Aves > Passeriformes > Menuridae > Atrichornis > Atrichornis clamosus. The sequence continues at coordinate 19,499 of WBMZ01008482.1, read as the reverse complement.
TCACATAACAGTACCACTTCTTCAGACTTGACATTGGCTCACAGACACAGTTCTGCCCTTGCAGGACTCCAGGGAATGGCATGAAGGTGAGTCAGGGGAGGTTTAGGTTGAATATCAGGAAAAGATCCTTCACCCAGAGCATGGTTGGGCATTGGAATAGACTCCCCAGGGAAGTGGTCACAGCACCAAGCCTAACAGAGTTCAAGAAGCATTTGGACAATGCTTTCAGGCATGTGGTGTGACTCTTGGGGATGGTCCTGTGCAGGGCTGGGAGTTGGACTCGATGATCATTGTGGGTCTCTTCCAATCCAGGATAATCTGTGATTCTATGTAGCATCACTAATGGCTAAATTCCAAATTTTAAAATAATGAGCTACAAAACAAACCACTTATATCTAACAAGTAGAGAAGATAAAGTGAAGAATCCTACATGGGGAGAACATATTTGTCTTGGCAATGTTTCTTCCTTCAATTTCCCCTCATTCTTCTGACAGAAATGTAAGATGATGCTTTTGATGCAGAAACATGTTTTAAACTGTGGGAAACACTGCTGGCATAATTGCTGGTTATTGTTCTAGTTGCCACAGACATGGCTAGTTTCCATTCAGGCAAACATTAAAGGAGAGAAAGTCACTCCAGTCACATGGCACAGCCCAGCAGGTTGAGAACAAGGTACACGTGGCACATGTAACTCACATGTAATTTTTCTGTAGTAATTTTTAAAGCTGCTAAAAATAAAGTGTCAGAAATGCTTTTTGTACTCTCCATGACAACCGCTCTGCAGAAACAGAGGCACGTCGCTTTGGAGGAAAAGGATTAGGTTTTGGAGAGATATTTTTGTGTGCCTAGAAATGCCATACAGGACTTGGGGCACCTGTCTGTTCTATACATTGTGCAGCAATATATTATGGGTTTAATGCGCATGTAACATGTCAGAATCACATGCACATGCAACAGATTTTGCTTCTAAATTGAATTCTTGGGTTCTTACTTTTTCAGGAATGAAAATAGTATGTTCTAAAGAAAATTTAAGACCCACATAAATGAATACATCTTCCTAACACACTTAAGGCAGAAGTGGCATGTATAAAAACTCACACAGACACAGAAAAGATCCACAAACCAAAAGCATCTAAAGGACTTTGAATATGAAGATATATGAATTAATGTTCACAGAAAAACTATCCCCATCCCTCATAGGCTTACAAGAACATCTTGTTGCATCTCTTGTTACAGAATACCTTAAAATGGTATTTTAAAACAGAGGGAATTTTCTTTTCATAAAAAATTTCTTTATCAGTTTTTAAATGAATAAATGGAGAATTAAAAATCAGCATGCCATAAAATTATAACATTGACATCAGAGAAAATCCAAATCATTTCAGTATTTAACACCTTTTGTCTATAAACATGTTCTTATTTTTATAGATTAACAGAGCCTAGTGCCCATAGCACATGTATGCATTGTATAGCTCATCTCTGCCTACCTATAAAGTCAGCGTCTGAAGCCAACCTCTTTTTAATGCAACTAGAAAAGGAAAAACAACATACAGCTCTTACATCAGGGACCCAGAGATACTGGTTGAAGGATACAGTTACACAGTTATGTGTGCTAAATTAAATTTAGGTGAAGGGCAAAACTGTGTACTGAATTTTCCCATTAAATAGGCTGTGGGAGCCATTCAATATGAAGACAGTATAAGCAGCTTGCTTAAATTCTCTCCTTCCCTGTGTGGAATTCTCATGGTAATTTCTTGCTCAGTGAAAATATTCTGTTCTACAGCATCAAATATTTGCAAGGAGATTTAATATATTTCTATAGCTGCATTCTGCAAGATATTAAAGGAGCCAGGAACCAGCAAGAAATATCAAAAGGAGAGAAAGGCTACATTTTAAAAAAATCAACACAATGTATATTTTTGTAATGAATTTCTTCCACAGTCTCATAAGATATTTTTAGCATTTTCTAAAGTAGTATTTTAGTGCTGGTCTGGATAATACTCAGTAAAAATTGTCTGTTCTTAAATTTTCTTTTTGCCTTAAAAGATCATGTTTTTTTAGCCTTCACAGTACCGTGCATGTTAACAGTATAAAGTGCAGTTCTTAATGGTAAGTATCCATCTTCTGAAATGCAGATTACTGTTCTGTTCTAACAGGTCTCAAAAGTTTATTCTTAGTAACTTTATCAGCTCTCACAGAGCAAAGGGGCAAATATCTCTGGATCATGCAAGAAACACAGCATCTTAATGTGTTTAAAAGTTAAAGTATGCTCCAAATTTTCCGCAAGTCAATTTTAGAAAGACTGCGCAGGCATGGAAAAAAGGCTGGACGCCACAAGCTCTTTCCAAACTTTACAAAAGAGGCTTTTTTTTTTGTTTTTTCTAGGAGCTCTATAGGAAGGACTGCAATCTAGCTGCTCAGTTGCTTCAGTGCAGCAAGAATTACGACAGGGCACATAAACTTTCAGAGGTAATGTGACCAAACTTCTTGAATATTCAAATAAATAAATATTGTATGGAAAACAGGTTATTTTGCATGTATCAGTTCCAGAACTTGTTTGCCCTTAAGACTTTTATTTCCCCACACACCTCCCTTTAAGCCACAGGAGGGCTTGTGCAGCTGCTGGTGTTCTGCGCAGCCGCCAGAGGTGCTGACAAAATCACAGCCAGCGATGGAACTTGTAGGTACTCTTTTCCCCAAAACCTCTCCTGTCCAGTAGAATGGGCCGGCACTGATTGCTTGAAAAACAAAGGTTTTAGCAAATCCAAAGTGCTGCAAACTCTAGAATGCAAAATGCTGGGGAGGAGCGGTGGGGTGAGAGCAGGGAAATGACAGCAGCAGGCGTCAGAGGTTCTGATAGAATCAATTTTCCTCCTGAAGCTATTTTCCAGTCCAGCTAGTTTCCAAACCTGAATTTTAAAATGGACTGACAGAACAAATATCTTTTTCTAAAGAAACCAGAGCACTGAATGATTGATTTCCGAGGTGTACACTTTAATTAATAATCCTTGCTTCCAAGGAAACGAGGCTTGAGAAGTAGGCTCCTTAAAGGGGAGGTAAATATTATCTTAGTGAACAAGACTTTAGGGATGCAGGCCCTGTGCAAAGCAATAGCACCTTCCTCACATATATTGTTTCAGTGAAGGTTACAGAGAATAGCCTTTCCTTCATCAGTCCCATCAGGTCAACATCCTCCAAATGGTCTCTCATGTGCAATTCTGCCATGAAACACTGCAAAATTACATTTGGAATGCATAAACCATTTCTAAGTCAGTAGAGGGCTTCAGAGCACTAAACAACCCTGGTAAATAAAGATGGCGCAAGATTTTTCTGTCAAACAGGCAATGATTTTCTGGAACAGAGACAGAACTTCCAAATTAACTATTATCTTGTCCTGTTATTTTTTCCTGTTAACTGACTTCCCTTAGCAAATCGTATTGAGGAATTATCATGACATTACTCACACTTGAAGGCACCCTACCTGTTAGCAATAACTAGGACATTAAAAGCACTTAGTTGTTCATTTGAAGAGAACTATCACAAATGTGAGATATCCCCACAATTTCCCACTGTCATACACTCCATTAAATAGGCAGTCTCCAGTCATAAGTCCAAGTATTTACTAATTTAGCAAGTATGAATGTGCTGTCACAGCCAGTAAATTCCTTACAAATGCAAATATTGCCTGATAAACTACTGTATGTAATCCAGAAACCTAAACTGTAGTACAATATAGTAATGTGACAGTAATATCATTTTAGTAATTCCAGTTTCCAGTGCAATGCCCAGAAAATAATGTTCTTAACACATTTCATAATCTTTATAACATATATAAAATAGATCAAACAGTGGTGATACAGGGTACTAAAATAAGAGCTGTCTCCTACATCACTTTTATTTTAAATTAGCTGTATTTCTTTTCCTCATTTCTATGGCAATTTACACCAGGCCTATTTTACAACCTGTTTATTCAATCTTTGTTGCATCTGTACTTACTGTGACTAATGTTGCTGTCTGACAGCAGACTGGCAATATCATTTATATCCAATGGAAGGCATATGAGCTAATTAGCAACATAATGATTAATTCAAAATATCCTGGAAGGTCTGTTGGTTGAAAAAACACTCATCCTACTACACATGACAAGAATGCCATTTCACTAGATTCCATATTTTGAACACACTGAGGTTTGAGGATTAAACCAGCTTTATAAACTTCCCAATGAAGCTAAAACAGGAGGGCCATATCTTATACAATGTGAGACCATGACATAGAGCAGGAACCTTAAATTTCCTTTGTTGAAAATAAAGGGGAGGGGGAAAACTACAGTTATTTGTAGGGTTCTCTCCTCTAGAGGAAAAAGTTTCCTCAAAGGAGGAAGTGAGATTGCTAAAATCATAAGATTAACCTCTGAATATTTTGTAAAGAGGAACTTGATTTCTTGTTATGAAAAGAAAGTGCTGAGTAAATCAGAGTTCAGCCAAGCATTCAAGGGATAAATTCCTAAGTGGCATAAATCAACACGGATATCAAAGACCTATCACAATCACAAACTCAAAACTTCCTTCAACCATGAGTTCTTCTGATTTCCAGCAAGAAATACTGAGACACAAGAATCATGCAGCTCTCTCTCATATTGCTGTCTGATCATTGATAAAGATGAGCAAGGCAATGAGCAAGGCAGATAAAATCTGACTGGAAAGCATGCTTGGTGATACTTGAGCAGGTATCACCAAGGAATGTGATGTCTCTATCTCTTCTGGTCCACATAACAGAATGGCAGGTGAAACCATCATGCACAGAACTGATCCTGACTTTCTAAAAAAAAAAAAAAACTATATGATTTCTGATGCATAAGAGACTTACTGATTAATTCTTACAGGAATCATAATGTGAATTCAGGTCTTAGTGCTTATTTCCATCAGTGTGTAAGGACATGTTGAGGTCTGTGTGGATGGTTGATCTGACAAGCAGTGTCCAACTGATGGGGCAAGGAATCCAGTCTGGTTTGCTTCTTCCCAGCACAGGAACAATCCTGTCACAGCAGCCAGTACAGCTTAAGTGTCAGCCAGCTTTTCTGCATCTTCAAACAACATTGTTTATCAAATGTGATGCTGGAGGGCAGGAGCCAATTTGGCACTGGGCTGGAGGCAAGACGAGCTCGAGGAAAGGCAGAACAACAGAATAGATGTGATCTCTTCCTCCTCTTTCCTCACCCCCAGAGACCTCCGCACACCCACACTCCAACTGCAAATCACACCCGAGCACAGTCTGGAAAGTCTTGCTGTAGGCTGTAATTCCCTACCTGCCTTTTTAAGATTGTTGTTTACTACATACTTTATTTACATCAGTAAAGTAAACCTGGAAGTGCTGGGTTAATTGCTGAACTCAATGAGTTCAGAAGACTTTTCTGACCTGAATNGTTTACTACATACTTTATTTACATCAGTAAAGTAAACCTGGAAGTGCTGGGTTAATTGCTGAACTCAATGAGTTCAGAAGCCTTTTCTGACCTGAATGATTCTATGATTCTATGATCATTCCTATCCAACCTGAATTAACTTGGAAGGAAACATTTCAGTTTCACAGTGTTATCCATGAGGGAAACCAAAAGAAGATTTATAAATGTTAAGTAAATAAATGAAAGTCTTTTGATTGCATTTGTTTCCAGAATTACGCAAACGTAGTAGCCATCACATTAGCCAAAAGCCATGTATAGTAAGTTATGTAATGTCGTAAACAGCACTCATCTCACAAAAGTATTGACATGTATCCTTTTCTCCTTTCTTCTTTACCATCTTTTTATGTTACAGTTGCCAACTGACTTTCAGGAAAGAGTCAGCATCCACCTGGAGAAACACGGGTGCAGCCTTTCTGTCCCGTTGTGCCACACTTCTTATGCTGATACCATACCCACTTGTGTCATTGCCAAAGTGCTGGAAAAACCAGACCCAAACAGCTTGTCTTCACACTTGTCAAGCCCATCTGCAAGGGACCTCAATTTTCAGGACTCTGCTGGAAAAGTTGGACAAAGACCCCAGTACAAGTCCGACATCTACTGCAGTGACACAGCCCTTTACTGCCCTGAGGAAAGGAGGAGGGAGAGGAGGCAAAGTGTGGACACGCAAGTGAAAGACGTGGGGTTCCTGCGGTCCCAAAACTCCACGGACAGCACTGTTGAAGAAGACGGTTTCCATTCCAGCTTCTCTCATGAAGCCTTCCCAGAGTACATTACCTCTCTGCCAACATCCAGCTCCTATTCCAGCTTCAGTGTCACGTCCGAGGAGAAGGAGAACGCCCAAGCCAACACCCTGACAGCCTCTCAGCAAGCAATCTACATGAGCAACCGAGACGAACTGTTTGAAAGGAAGTCACCTGCGGGTTACGAGCACCAGGGAAGCCCCAGGTTTGCCAAGCCCAAACCTGCGCAGCACATGGAGCTTGCCGACGACAACGAGAACTCACCCACTTTTACCAGGACTCTGCCTCCATATGCAAACGAACCTTTTCATTTCTCAGCCATAACACCACAGCAGGCTTTAGCAAATCAGAAAATGAGGAATGAGTGCAGGAGCACCCACCTTTCAGAAGAAGACTTGCCAGGGCGATGGAGGCAATTGAGCGTGGAGGACATTGGAGCGTACTCCTACAGGAACACTGGCAGGCTCTCTCCCTGTAGTTTTTCAGAGCAGTACTACAGCAGCCCCATCAAGAAGGGGGACAGTCGAACAAGCCCCATCTATGCTAGTTACAAAGCAGACAGCTGCTCAGAGGGAGACGATATCTGCCAAAGCAGACTTGTGGATTCTTGCTTCCTGAGAACAGACGGTGGCCTGAATATTGACATCAGCACTAGCTGTAAACAGGACAAATTGCCCACTTACAAAACAAAAGAATCAAGAGACCAAAAAAATGAAAGGATCACTGTCCAGTTATGCAGTAGCAAAAACATCGAAAATAGCCCAGTATTGAAAAGAGAATACGTGGACGTGAGCCCCAACAGCTCAGCAGAGTCACTCAATCAGAGTTCAGTGGAGGCTTCAGAAATCCACCAGTCTTCCATGGATCAAGGAAGCCATTCGGGTATTCACAGCAAACAGCAGCAGTTTCAGCGGACTGGGAGTACTGGTCTGAGTCGGAAGGACAGCCTTACAAAAGCACAATTATACGGAACCCTTCTGAACTAGGCATCTTCCAAAACGGCAATAAGACAGCAAACAAAAGGAAGCAAAGAGCATTTGATGCTTCTAGTGAACAATAAGGTTCTCAGAAACAGGATTATTATAAAATATATATTCATAATGGTACTATATGTTTAAAACAAATCTCTTCAAAAACGTTATACAGCACTTTTCACTTAACATCCTTTCCACGTGGGAGACCGTCCCCTCCCCTCTTTTATAAACCTGAAATATTTTTATAAACAAAAATGTATTTATTAGACTATCCTAAGCTATTTGAGCAGAATTCTTTTCCCTTCAAGCAGGTTTCTTATTTATTTTTGTGCATGAGGCCGTCTGTGCCTAAATTCTTGGAGGAAAAGGGTAAAATCATGATGGCGGTGATAAAAAAATAAACCCAACCGATAAAATACCATAAAATGTCACGTGAAATCAAAACAAACAAGAATGGTGAATTTGAAGAAGTATATTTTTTAACAAGAATGGAATTGTATCTTATTTCATACAAATGTATTTATGAGTGACTAATGTATGCACAAAGTGATACTAATATTTTGTTCTTTTAATCCACTGTGTTTCTGCTTTCCTATTTTTCCTTGTATACTACCTCAAAAGTAATTGAGGGTTTCTTTGTCACATTTTCTGTAGGCTTGCATTTATATTGTCTAAAATGCATGCAGTGTCATAATTAATACTGTATTTTGCATAACTTAATAAAAGACACCAGTGGATATATTTTGGGATTGTTTTTTCCCTTCATTCAATAGAACATGGAATTACTCTGAGTGGCATCAGTCCATCAGAAGACAATGACTAAAGATCCTGAATTAGATTGCTTTCTAAAAGACACCCTCATTCTCTCTAAACTCAAGAAAAGTGGTTCACAGTCCATGGCCTCTGGGTCTGGAAGGATGACTTATCAGCCAGTTGAAAGTAAGCAAGGAAAAAAAAAAAATGTTTATCCACAGTCTTGAGTTCACTAGACAGGGTTCTGCACATTGAAAGAAAACTGAAAACTTCTTGAAAACCAGTGATGTAGCTCCTCTTCTATTATTCACATACTTGACACAATCTTTTATGTCTTTAGGACTGTTACATTCCACGGTTGCCCTTTCTTCATATGTAGCTTGGTACTTCTAACAGTGATTTTTCTAAAGCTTAAGGAAAGTCTCGTCTTCTGGAGCCTTTACCCCTGAGTCTGAAAAGCTGAAGTTTTACCTGTACTTTTGGCATTTCCTCCATCGATTTTTCTGTTTCTCACCATTTTATTGTTATGGAGTGTACAACTTGGACAGCAGAAGGGAAAGGGCAAAAGGAGAAAAGGAGAAAAACAAAAAGGAGAGAAAGGGAAATCCTGTGGATTTTCTACCTGGTTTTGGTATTGCTGCTTGGTAAGACGCAGAATACAGCAATAAATATTTAATAATTCTTTTAAGTGATGTTCACATATCCTGTACTTAACATACCGACTCTTGACAGCTCCTGCATGGAGAAAGACCTTGCTCAGTGCATTATGTGGTAGTAATCAGTGAGATCACTGTGGAAATCTAAACTAGTTCCTTATAAAGCTAAAACAATGAGTTGTTCAATAGCTATTAAGAAAATATACATTTTCTGCGACTTCTCTGAAAGCATTTACCTGGCAACTAACTATGAACCAGGACTTTAGAACTGTCCATTTCCTACATAAGTGTCTTCAATCATGAGGCCACAGATTCGATGCATTTGGCATGAATTACTCCCATTTCTCTCCATATTCTTCATGGATAGTATAAAAATTTGACCGTTATTGATGTGTGCAAGTACCTTCTTGTGTTGTTTGGAAGACCGGGCATCAAGTCCCTGCAGTTCCTCCGAGGTCTTTAGCAGCACTGTGCAGAGCAATGGTAGCAAATAACATCTCACAGGTAAGGCATGACACAGCTCCAGAGTGGCGTCCATTTCAGTACGAAAGCTGTAACACGCCTCGTGTTTTACGCTCCCAAACTTGCTCACAGTGAGTGTGAGTGGCAAAGCAGGCCGCAAATAATTCCATGAAGTCAGTAAAAACCACATACAGTCAAGTTTCCAAAGGCCAACTGCTTCTTTTGGCAGGGTGTGACCTGCAGTAAATAGACTTGGAGATCCAGAAGACCTGTTATTTCCCCTTCAGAACACTAAGACAGAAAACAGATGTGAAAAAAACCTCATTGTTGACTCATCCAGGTATATAAAATTTAGACAATCCCTCAGGCAAGACATTCATTTCTCTGGTCAATGAATACAAGGATTTGTATGGAAGAGGTGAAAATTATCTGTTATCTCACCTAAGAAAATATGCAAGCTACAGAACAGTAAATTGTGTCATTTATGAACTGGAACACAGTGTCAGACTAATCCTTTTATAATATTGTTCATTATTTGACCTAAAGTGCTATTTTGGCAATTACACAAAATTACATTTCTGCTAGATATTATATATCTGATTATTTAATATCCTGTTCTGTTATATTCTTTCATATCACCACAGTTTCAAAGTCTGCTCTGTGTTTCACTCAACTCTTTTTCTCAGTTTATGTGCAGTAATAGGTGGATTTAAACCAGCCATTTCAGCCAATTAGTACTGGGGGGCTTTTTGTAAAATAGCCTATGACTTGTGACATTTTACTGTAATTAATTCTGTTACAGAACGATATATAACCCTGTAATTAATTTCAACTGAATCAATCAAAATGGCTGTAGAAGTTCTTCAGCTTTAATGTGTCGATTTAAATTTCTCCTTAATTAGGAAAACTGACTGCTAATTTTCTATGAACATGAGAAAAAGTTTTAATAATTCACCAAAATTTTATCAGATTTACAGATATGGTTTGGTTTAATTTTTCCAAACCAAAATAACTTTGAAATACTATAATTTTATAATTATATTATGGGATTTATTCCTGGAACTTTGGGGTTAATTTTGTCACATTCAATTTAGATTTATTGAGACAACCGCAGAGAGAGGTCTGAGGCATAAGGTCAGAAGGATGATAGGTGTTTTCACAATAGATATAAATTTTCTTTGGGGTGTTGTCTAATATTTTGCTACCTTCAGTTTTTGCACTGGGAGAAAATAATCTAAAAAATTCATGACTATTTTTGGAGTACATCATACTGTGTAGAGTTCTCTTCACTTGGTCTCTCCAGACCCACCATGGTGCACTGTGTCTTTAGGAGGGCTCTGTTGTGCCATCAGACAACCTGTTTGTACAGACTTAGAGTCACTGCGATTTTAGGAGATTGAACCTGGTTAAAAATGGACAGAGAAGGAGAGAATAAGCTTTAACCCAGGTGAAAGGGGCAGTCAATCTCTGTGCCACCACGTTCCTCAGAGCACCTAGCTTCTGTGGGACATTTCTGGTAGAGAACAGCATTTAAAACATCCTTCTCAGAAGAGCTTACGTCACTTTTTCATCCAAGCAGATGTGATTTGATGAACTCTACTCTTATGTTCATTTAATGACAAGTCACTCCAGAATTGCAAAATAACAGATCTTCAGCCAAAGTGCCACAGACCCCTCCACTACAAGTGGCTGAGGATTTGCTGTGAAATACTTTTTCCCAAGAACATAAGTGTTCCATTTTCTCTTAAGAATTTTAAGAATGCCAAAGTGTCTCCATAGTGCCACAAACCCTCAATTTTCCAAGTGACACCAAATTCCGTATGCAGGGTTTGTAAGTAGCTATGGTAAGAATTTTGATTTGATTAATTATTTAATTTGCCATGAGTAAGAACAGAGAGGGTGAGTAAAAAAAAATGTCAAGTCCTCAAAAGTGCAATGAAACAGAAGATGAAAAATATCATTTTAATGAACGAAAACCAAAAGCAGAATGTATATGACACACTGAACAGGGGGGAAACAAAGGGGGCTGAAATAGATCAAAGTGAGGCATATCAAATTACATATCAAGACAAACAAGAATACAAAAATGTTACCAGGGATATGGGGTACAATTCACTAGGAATAACAGTGCAAAGGTATTATGAAACCATGGAAAGCAAATGCATTTTTGAGATGTTTTCTCACTCCAAATTAAGGTTTTAAAAAGTGCAAAATCTTGATAATTATGAATAACTCAGATCACTTTGTAAAAACTTTTTAGAAGTCTAGAAATAGATAAAATTTCTAAGTTTAAATCATGGCAAGCCATAACATAGGTCATTTTCAATTCAACAGTTTCTAACTTGTTCACCCAAACTAGAAAATTAATCAAACTAATCCCTTCCCCTTCCACCATTTTTAATTAAAAAGAATTTTCACTCCATAATCTATCACAGAGCATGATTATACAGCTACATAGAATAACTTCCCCTTGTTTAATTTTAAAGTACTAATTGGCAGCCTTTGGACTTTCATATAAAATTCTTATCCCCTGTTCATGTTTACAACCTTGTAATCCTTACAGACTATTATATATCTCCTTAAATATTGCTTAAATTGTGCAGATGTAGTCCTCTCAGTCTTTTTCTTGGAAGACACTCCTTTCAGGACACTGTTTCTAATTCTCTTCAAGGAACACCCTCATCACCTTTCTGCTGCTGAACACCATAATATTTTAATATGAACAGTGAATTTTTCAAACCCCCTGTACAAAAATGCAGTATAAGGAAAGGAGCGGACTACACAGATTAGAGTAACTCCATGTGTGGTGCTCCCAGCACTGAAATTCTCAAGTCATGAGACCCCACCTGGAGTGTTGCAACTTAGATCTACGTCACTGTTTAGAACTTTTGAAAGTACCTTTGTTCCAGCAACAGTCCTCCATGTAAGCAGTAGCTTCCAATAACCACCAGCCAGACATGCTGATCTTCACACATTAAATCATGGCATGTTGTCTACATGGTCTTATATCAATATTACCACAAGCTTTTCATTGTTTTTCCAATCTTTTCTCCGTGTCTTTGAGAAAAACTTCATTGTTATAAAACAAATCCAGCAATTCAGTCATTCTTTAACAACCTGTCATTCATTCCAGCTCCTCTCATTATTTTCTCTTTGGTATTTTCTTTTTACTGTATTAGCAAAGATATTTTAGTAATTGAGAGGTTTTGTTTAGCTGCAATAAAAAAGAATTGTTTGAATATTCATGTAATGAAAGGTTTTGCTGCTTTTCTACTCTACAAATCTTAGACACCAGCTTAGTGTCCAAGGCACCACTGTGAAGAACCTGGCTCTGTCTTCCTGGATGTGGCGGTGGTTGAAACCACCACTGTGGTTGCTCCAAGCCTGAGGATCCCAGGGGACTTAGAGTCCATTGGTGGGACAGTTTCAAAGTTTAATATCTCCCCCGTTTGGAGTTTGAAGAAATGGTTTCTCCCTAAATGGTTGTCACCCCTTTATGTTAATCTCCCTTGTCCATAATGTTACTTGCCCTGCCCGTGTCCTGGAAAGTCCCTTCTCCCTCGACGCCCCATAGGCTCTGGCTCCCTTTCCCCTCCCCACACCTTTCCTCGTTGGCTGTACCCGGGTCACCCCACTTATGTACCACCCCTGGACCCTCACCTAATTGGACCCTGTTGTTTTCCCTGTCCCATTTTCCCCCCGGTTAAAAGGCTGTGTAAGTCTGATGCTCTCTGGATCTCTGTCCCTGGAACCCTTCGGGAGAGACACCACATTAAACTCTCAGAACTCCACACGGAGATCCCTTCCCACCTCTTTGCCTCCGACTCTGCTTTGTCGCTATCCGGATCGTGTGTTGGTTGGCTGCCTGCGGACACCTCGCAGCGGTTACCTGGGATGCGCAGGGATTTGCAAATCCCGCTGAGGCGGCTCTCGGGGGATGCTCTCAGGAACGGTCGCAGCGCCCGAGTTTCTCGCCCCGCACCGGCCGGCCCTTACCTTAAGGCATGCAGCGACACTGATAATCTTGCAGGTTTTGGAAGGCTGATGTTCTGATCTCCTGAGCTTTCCCTTCTCCAGGCTGCTGCAGCCCCCATGCTGCTTTCTGCCAGATCCTCCTCAAGGATGTTGTCGGCCCCATATCCTACACCTGTGGGAAGTGGCAAGGCCCCTCCCACTCCTCCTTGCTGAGGCAAGGATCATCCCTGCAGACAGTTACGACATCCCAGGGAGGACATCCTCATCTGCAAGGGCCACAACAAGATGCATCGATACAAGATGCAACCACTGGAAAATATCCCTAATGGGAGTTAAATGTCTTCTCAACAACACACCCATCACTGATAAATATACATTAGTATTCTAACTGTGATTATTCAGAAAAATTCTAATTTTTGAAGTCAGCTCTCATGAATGAATATTTAAATATATTCACCCATCTCAATTTTTTTTTGCAATTTATGAGTCAGCGCAGACATACACGAGATGCAGCCACAGCAGTATTTACTACACCCAGCCAAGCAATGACAGCTCTATGATTTAGAAGAAGAGAAACAGCAGCAAGTCCCTGAATAATTAAATTTGTAATGTCAATGTCAGCCAGCTTCCCTTCCCATTCCAGGTCTTCTTCACATGTGACACTGTGAAACAGATCACAAGGAATAAAATGTATCTTCAGCACATAAGGGTTGTAAATTTCAATGGGCTCCCACTGAAGAGTTTTTTTGTTACAGTAGGGCTTTTTTATTACAGTAGAAATCCTCTTAGTCTGGACACCAGTTGTGGGTGACATGAGGAGGAAGACCTACACTGAAAGTCCAGACAGCATGGAACCTCTCACCTCAAGAAAGCTACTGTGCCACCAACCTGGGGAGGTGGGGACAACAGTAACAGCACTTGTAACTGCTAAATTACGAGTGTTGACTCTGATGGGATTATTTTTGGCAGGGGGATAAATCTGGGTTTACGTTCTCTTGAGTTTAATTTGAAAATTTATTTCAATGGACCTTCAGCACTTCACAGCCTTTATCCTCCACAAATGAGGGAAATGCTCTTATCCCCCAAGCCCTGGGAGTTACACTAAGATGACAAGCCTAATCCCAGAGAGATCGTAAGGAGTTAGCTATTTTAGTTTTAGCAGATTCTAAGGCTCTTGGCCTTCTGCTTATGTTATAACTTGAGAAATAGATAAAGAATGAAAGCTCAAGTTCTCAAGCTCGGTATTAGTACAGGAACTGAATCATCATTTTCTGAGTCATCCCCACTTACCTGTGCTTTCAGAGTCCGCAAGAGTCTGAAGGTGAGGAAGGAGAGACCTGACACTGGAAGAAAATCCAAAAATTAATCTGTACATCTAAATTATTAAAATGACAAATCATTTCTAAGAGAGTAGTGCTCAGGTACAATAAAACTTTTTTTCTCATAGTTTGCCCAGAGAATACACATGATGCCAGAGAAAATACGTAACAGAGCTGAGAATTTGCATCTTGATGTTTTGAACCAGCCTGGATTTTCCTGACAAGCTGCAAGGATAGATAAGGGAATGGAGGCAGAGTAAGGATGATGTCTCTGTCAGCACAAAATGCAGTAAAACATTCCAGTCACAACACTTACTGTGTTCCCCTGATCTTTAGAGTACATTATGAAAAAGTCCCAGGAAAAGATATTTAGAAACACAGACTATTTTCTTTCAATCTTACTTTTACTTTTTTCCCCATCTCTTTTTAAAGAAGAAAAAGTCATGTTTTGCAAGCTGCAGTGATATAGGGGTTTTTTGCTAGAGCTGTCAGTCCTGCCTACAAAGACCTGGCTTGTGCCAGTAGGGAAAAACAATCCTGAAACTAAATCAGTTGAATGGAAGAACATTTGCTACTCAAGGAGAAATGGTCTGATTGAAAAGGATATCTGTAAACAGCTCATTACTGAGATTTCAGAGCCCAGAAACCCGAGGTGTGGGAACACAACAAATCCAGTGAAGTCACACTTACCAAAGACCCCGAAGAAGTATTTTTTTTTAAATGGGTTTGGACTGCCTTTTACTTTTCTTTCATTCTCTATTGATGATGAAGATGAAATGCACTTTGTGGCACTCTAGATGACACCAATTAAACTTGATTTCTTGCTTCAGCTCCCTATAACTCCACTTGTCTCTGACTTCTAAGACTACTTTGTTTTGAACTTTAAATTTCTGCTTTGTTTAGAAGGAAAGTGTTACTCCCACTCAAACAACCTAACTTTCAACTCATGAAAATGCACACACAACTTCCAAGCCCTACCAAATAGGTAAATTGTCCAACTTTTGTATTTTACCCTCATAAAAAGTTAGGATAATTCTTCTATCTTTTTCTCCTTTAAGCTTATGAAGGATGGATTGTCTCTTATTACTTGATTATACAGTACCTGACATATTAGTCTCATGATTGTAATTGCATAGGCCATTCATATTGCATTATCTACCTGCCTACCATTACCAAATAACATGTTAGATTTCACATCCAAAGGGAAAAAATGCTAAGGATGAGGAAACATTTCCTAGTCATAAGTCACTCCCTGGGCTACAACACCTCACACCTGTGCATACCTCATATAGAGAAACAAATGGGACCATTTGAACTACCAGTACTTGCAGAAAGTCCATTACTCTGAGCTCTCCCTTTCCCTTGGTAGGCCATTTTCCTTCCAAAGTGTCTTAAACTGAAACAGCAAGAGGTTCAGCATACAGGATCTGGAAATTACTACAGAACAGCTGGGATTCACCTCATTTTGCTACAGGCATTGACACTGCACGTATCATATTCCTTAACACTCTGCAGTTTATGCTTGCTTGCAAGCCAAAGCTATTTAGAAATCCACACAAAAAAGATCTATTCAAAAAAAGGCACCACACTGACCACAAACTACCTTGACACATCTGCAGCTTCTTCCATTAGTGCCATCCAGAGTAGCTAGACACTGATACTCAGGAATTGCTCTGGATATATTCATATTCTCCTGCTGAGTGGATAAAGCTTCACACAATTGTTGAAAGAAATAGCTCTTACTAGAAAGGAGGTACCCTCCATCTGAGAATCTGTCCAGAGGCCCTCACCTCCTTGCAGAGCACACTCGCTCTCTGCAGGAGCTGCACAACTGGCAAGAGCCCAGGAGAAGGCTCATGACTGTAACTGACAGCAACTACCAAAGTCTCTTTCTCAGCAACATTTTCAGAGGCTGAGATTGTCTGAACCCTGATGAGAAAAGAAGTGATGAATATAAGGATATTACATCCTAGGTAATATCCATTATGTGGCTCTCTATTAGCTCTCAATTCTTCAGAGTGCATTGCTGAGCTTGGGGTACTACTTACCCAAGCCAAAGAAGAGATATTAAATGCAGGCTGCTAACACACAAATAAAAGACTAATTTAAAGACAGAAAATAATCTATACAAAATATTGTACAACAACACTTGTTACAATTCATTTGTCCTTTGACCTTTTCTTAGTGTCATTAAAAGAGTTTGGAAAACATCAGCTGATGAAAACTATAGAAAAGAAGCATAAACCCAGAAAAGACAAAACAGATGAAAGAGAAATAACCTGTATTTCATACCATTGCGGTTAGATACATTTACAGAATATTTTTATACCATCTGAGAGGATCTCAAAATCCTAATACTAATGCTGATGGTATCTTGTTGCTGGAGCTGAGGTCCTCATAAACCTGGGTGCTCCACAAAAGAAAGATGAAGGAGCAGCAATATTTTGGCCCTGCTGGAAAAAAACTTGGAATGCATTTTCTGACTCCAGTACCCCTGGAGTTCTCGACTTTTTAGCTCTCTCAACCCTGACTCAGACCTTAAAGACTTCTTGTCACTGGGGCTGAGGTCCCCATCACCAAGGGTGGTCCAGAGTAGAAAGATGTAGCAGAATCAAAGTTGGGGGCCGGCAAGGATCACCTTAGCACGCCTTCTCCAGCCCAGGTGTGCCTGCAGCTGCAGGCCCTTTTACTCCATCAAGCCTGGCCCTAACCCTAACCCTAACGCAGCTTGGCACTGTGCCAGGGGTCCTCATTGCCATAGGTGGCAGAGCTTGCACTGCTCCCTAGCCTGCCCTGGTCCTTCTCCTTTCCCTACCAACCCACAGTGCCTGGTTCACATTTTTCCATTTTTCCCTTCTCTTCAGTGCTCCTTCTTTTTCTTTCCAGTGTTGGCTCTGGAACAGTCCCCAGACATGGTGATTAAAGAAGGCCAGTCCATGAATCTGGAACGTTCCCAGAAGAAATCCAGCAGCACAGCTATGTACTGGTTCAGGCTGCCTTTGGGGAAGGACTCCAGGCTGACCCTGGTGGTTTCTGAAATAGCAGGTGGTAACACAGCTGTTGAGAAGAATTTCGAGAGCCATTTCAAGAGCAGTAAGATCCAAGGAGACAGTATCACCCTCTCGATAGAGCATGCCTTTCTCAATGACTCTGGCACATATTACTGTGCTGAGAATGAAACAGAAGTGCCTAGGCTGCTGAGGGACCTGAGCACAAACCTCTGCCTGCACAAATAGGATCTGCTTTACTCCTGGTTGGTGCTGCATGAGGCAGGGTGATCACTACTTACTCATTACTTCCCCTGCTTCCTAGTCTTCCTTTCCTCCTCAGATGCTGAGAGTTTATTTGTCCTGCCTTCTGTCTTTGCGTCTCCAGGCCTCCCTCTTTGTTTAACTCTTATTTATACTATTCTTAGGTCTGTCAACCCTTCTCCTCTCAGTTTCTCTTTACCTCCCCAGCTTCTTTTTTCTTTCTTCAATCTGCACCCCACAGACTTCCTCTTATTTAACACCAGTCAACCGTGATCATGATTCTCACAGTGAAACATAAAGACTGCTCATGTGAGAAGTTTTAGGTGCACATTTAGATAAAGGCAGGGCCAGGCAGGCATCAAACTAGCCAATACCAAATGGGAGCTGCCCCCATGCTCCTGTGTTACAGTGACTTCTCTGTGGTTGTTAGGTGGCCAAGGAGTATGTGCAGCACAAAACAAGCCTGTGCCTACCGACGTTAAGTGTAATGTGGATCACTAACTCCTGCATGTACAGCAGTCTCTGGGGCAGGATCACCGCCCTCCACCCCAGAACCCACATGCATTTTAT
Source organism: Atrichornis clamosus (assembly GCA_013400975.1). NCBI lineage: Eukaryota > Metazoa > Chordata > Aves > Passeriformes > Menuridae > Atrichornis > Atrichornis clamosus. Next base: position 1,338 of record WBMZ01008482.1, on the reverse strand, counting down.
CTTAACCAAATACTTTACAAAAATTACAGTTGATGTTAGCAAGCTGTACAGCTAACAGAAATTTTCCAATTATGGCGTTCTCTTCACCAATGACTCAGATGGAGGGGTAGAAAGTCTCCTTGTCAAGTTCACTGACGACACAAAGCTGGCAGGAGTGGCCAATACCCCGAAGGGCTGTGCAGCCCTTCAGAAGGACCTAGACAGGTTGGAGAGATGGGCAGAGAGGAATCTTCTGAAATTCAGCAAAGGCAAATGCAGGGTCCTTCACCTGGGGAAGAACAACCCCACACAGCAGTACAGGCTGGAGGCAGCTGAAAGCAGCTCTGTGGAGAAGGACCGGGGGGTCCTGGTGGACAACAAGCTGTCCATGAGCCAGCAGTGTGTGCTTGTGATCAAGAAGGCCAGTGGTACCCTGGGGTGCATTAGAAAGAGCTTTGCCAGCAGGTTGAGGAGGGTAATCTTGCCCCTCTATTCAGCCCTGGTGAGGCAACCTCTGGAGTGCTGTGTCCAGTTCTGAGCTCCTCAGTACAAGAGAGACATGGAGCTTCTGGAGTGGGTCCAGCAGAGGGTTACAAAGACAGTGAGGGAACTGGAGCACCTTTCTTATGAGGAAAGGCTGAGGGAGCTGGGCCTGTTCAGACTCTAGATAAGATGTTTTTACAAATGGAGTGAGAGCTTTAGATAAGTGCTGCCTCCCTAGGATTCCCAGCAGTGGCTCTATTGAGGCCACCCGCACCCCAAATCCCAAACTCTCACTCCCAAGTTCTTAATAATGGCCAATTAGGTCTGTTACAAAATTAATTATTTATTGAACAGACACAAGGTTAACAGACAAAAGACTTTGAACAGACTATCTACTACACAGGGTAAACGAGTAACCACTAGTAAATTACATAAACAGTGCACCATAGGAAGTTATCTATGTTACAGCTAGCTGAGAAATTAGGCTTTCAATGTATCTTACCCACAAATTGATGGCAGTGTACACGAAAATCCTTTCACTCACCTCCTGGACAAGAAGAATTACCATGAAAGACAAGCATCCCAGTCTTAAGTGGAGAAGGCTTCTACACATTTCCAGAGATGTACAGAAAAGCTTCTGCTTTGTGAGAGTTTAGTGAATCTTTTATAGTCTGTAAAGTCCGGGGACTGTCAGTCACAAATTCCAGCTTATCCTTTCAATCTTGCTTTCAAGGCAAGGTGTTTATTGTCAGCTGAGGGTCGTATCTCCAAATATCTCATCAGGAGCCAGGTGGTCCTGAGTGGGCCATCTCAGCAATTAGCAGGTGCTTGTGAGGGCAGGGCAGATAACCTGGACAGTCATGCCAGCTAACAAGC
>WBMZ01008479.1:0-81649 GCA_013400975.1 Atrichornis clamosus | reverse complement strand
GGCATCCCACCTTGCATGGAGCAGCCACAGCTCCTGGGATCAATAACTACTTGAGCAAAGGTTAAAGATCTCAGTGGAACTGCTCAATACCCCCAGGGTGTTTTGGTAACTTTCCAATCACCTATTTGTAATGTATCATCCATTTTTTAAAAGACAGGGGGGAAATTATTGCTTTTTTTTTTTTTTTTTACTTTACCAAATTTCTTTTTGACCACTACTGAAAAGAGGAAAAAAGATATATTCAGTCAGCTTTAGATGCCTTTTGCCTACAGAAATCCTGGCATTGTAAAAGTCTGGGATCTGGAAAGGAGTCATGAACATACTAGAGGCTGCAGACAGAAGGGTTTTCATCAGTGTGACTGATCCCTGACTTTTGACCACATATGATATAAAATGACAGGAATCTTTCTTTGGAAGAATTCTTTTCTTTCTTTAGCCTGGTAGGGCAGGGAAAACTCAAGATATTTGGTTGAGGGATACATCAGTGTGGTGAAGCAAAGGATGAAACCTCTGTCAAACTTGTCACTATATGAAGCAGCTAGTCATGTACAAGCCACAGGCAGTTTACTTCTATTTGGGAGTAGTTAATTAAATTAAAGGTGAAAAATGACCCAGATAGAGGGGGAAATGCTCACTCAGAGACACAGTCACTTGTCAGGGGTTTGGCTGGCCATGCCACAAGCTCCTTGGGGACGGGGGTCCTTGAGGAGGCCACATGCCACAGCAGCTTCCCAGAGAGTGCAGTGAGGCAGACCTTGAGCAGCCCCAGACCTCCATTCCTTCACAGGAACCTGTCTGGGCCACCAAGCCTGTTCTTTCTGGGAACTTCCAGACACTAGGATGATTTTTTTTGAAAGTTCTGGGCTGACAGGACAAGCTCTCCTTGGACCTGTGTTTTCCTATCCATGAGGGATAGGGATATCCCCTGATCAGTTTTGGAGCCAGTGATCCCTCACAGGGACATTGAAGCCCCTCTGCTTCTCTTTGCTGGTCCCCAACCCTGGCCCTATTTCTCATATCATCTCAACCTCAGTGTTCACTTGCTAGCACAGCAGCAAGTCAACATGGACACTATCCTTGTGTCAGCTACAGAGGAGCTGGCAGGACTTGGCCTGTCTCTGATCTCTACTGAAATTAACATGCTTGTGTTATTGTCATAAATGGTAGAAAGGGAAAATTGGCTTTCGTATATTTAAGAAGACAAGGAATTGTCTCAGTGATATGCCTATCATGTGTTGGAGAATGTTATAAGGTGGTGGTTCTGTTGTTGCTCTGGTTGGTTGTCGTGATTGTTGATTTAACTGCATTTGAAGTATTTTTGATCATTGTTGTAGTGTTAATTAAGTTCACTGTGGGCAAAAGGGCTGACTGGGATGGACAGGGACCTTTCAAAAGGATCTGTGTGGGTGTCAGTCAGGACACCTCTCAGGATGAGACGCCTCCCGATCTCTGGACTCTGGGCATGTTCTGGGTGAGTGGACCAATTAAGCCCAGCCCAGAGGGGTGGAGAGAGGGATAGGCCAGGGATTTTAGAACCAGAGGTTGGGCAAATGTATCCAGACCTCTTGACTGACACTCAGGGGGTACAAAAGCGGCTGCACAGACCCTGGAAGGTGTGCCTCTGGCCAGACCAGCCACGCATCCAGAGCTGTTCTTTGTATTGTGGGCATCCCCGATTGTTACTTAATTTCATTAATTGGTTAATAAAACCTTCTAAAATATATGAAGTGAAGGGTCGTTCTTCACAGTTATGAACAGGAGAACCAGAACGGATGGAAGAGGGTAAAATTAATAGTATGGAGAGCTGAAAGAGAGCAGGGCTTAGTGCTCACTGGCAAAACTGCTGTGAATATGAGGAGGTCACTCAGTTCTCTGTATCTTCACTACTCTATGAATAAGGATGACCCACGTTCATGGGGGTGTTGCCCATTAGTTTTACACAAAGACACTAAATGGTGAGAGGTGATATTGTATAACAACTGTGTGAGAACTAGAGGTGAATTCACTGCGGTAAACTACAACACTGACCTGTAGGTCATGAATATTGGGTACCAAAGTGGTGTTGTGAAGAGACGTATGTCCCTTGTCACTGTTCTTCTACATACTGAGTTTTAAAAGGCTTAAAGACCAAAGATTTATTTTTGTTTGCTTTATTCTGTTTTTTAATTTTGTTTTGTTTTTTTGGGGTGTCAAGGGTTGACGCTGGCTGGATGCCAGGCACCCAACGAAAGCTGCTCACTCACTCCCTCTGCAACTGGACAGAGGGGAGAAAATTTAACAAAGGGGTCATGAGTTGAGGTAAGGACATGGTGAGATCAAATACCATCAACAGGCAAAACAGGCTCAAGCTTAAAGATATGAAAGTGAATTTATTGCACTAACAGAATCAGAGCAGGATAATGAGAAGTGAAATAAGACCTTAGAAACACCTTCCCGCCTCCAACCCCTCCTTCGAGCTCTACCTCCTACCTAACAGCGCAGGGAGACAGGGAATGGGGGTTTTGGTCAGTCCATCATCTGTGGCTTCTCGTGCTGCTCAGGGAGAGGAGTCGTTTTCCCCGCTGCACCGTGGGGTCCCTCCCACGGGAGACAGTTCTCCAGGAACTTCTCCAACCTGAGTCCATCTCACGAGCAGCAGCTCCCTGTGAACTGCTGGAACGTGAGTCCATCCCATGGCCAGCAGCCCCCCTCAAACTGCTGCGGCGTGGGTCACTGCTCCACAGGGTGCAGTCCTCCAAGGTCAGGCTGCTGCAGCCTGGGAGCAGGGCCCCTCTCTCCACGGGTCTCCCACAGGATCACAGCCTCCTTCCAGGTATCCCCCTGCTCCGGCGTGGGCTCCTCCACGGGCTGCAGGTGGATCTCTACACTCCCATGGTCCTCCATGGGCTGCAGGGGCACAGCTCCCTCACCACGGCCTTCACCACGGGCCACAGAGGAATCTGGAGCCTGGAGCACCTCCTGCCCCTCCTTCTGCACTGACCTGTGTGTCTGCAGAGTTCTTCTCACATGTTCTCACCCCACTCTGCTCTGGTGAAAACTAAAACTGCACCACCAGTATTGTTTTGATTTTCTTCTTAAATCTGTTATCACAGAGGCGTTACCACTAATGCTAATAGGCCCAGCCTTGGCCAGCGGCACATCCATCTCTGCAGCCAGCCAGGGATTGGCTCGGCTGGACATGGTGGAAGCGTCTAGCAGGTTCTCATATTAAAGCCACTCCTGTAGTCACCTGCTACCAAAAACCTGGCCTTGCAAACCCAGTACAAGGGGTTTGGAGTTCTTTTGGTTTTTATTTATTTTTTTGTTAAAATCATTACTGGTGTAGATACAAGAGGAACTTTCAAGTTATTTGTATTCTAATCTGTGAGGCTATCCTTCTGCCAAGAGCCTTTCAAGTATGTGCTAGCTATCCAATCTATTTTGTCCACATTCAGGTATTGATTTTGCTCTCTTGGCATGCATAGTTCTGCATGACACTGAGAGACAGGTGCGTGCACACTCCCAAAGATATCCTTTACATCTCAGAAACTTAGACCTAAGGGAAGAGAAGACCATTCACAACCAAAAGAATGTTGTGGCACTTCTTGCTGAGTGTGTGAAGCATTGATGAACAATCTTCCTGTCCAACCTGAAGAAAACTTTCCCAGTGCTGCAGCAAAATCACTCTCTGCTTGCTCCATTTGCAGCTACCATTGCAATTACCTTCTCCACAGGATATTCTGAGTTGGAAGGGACACTCAAGGATCATCGAGTCTGTTCGCTCTTAAATGAATGACCCAGACAGGGGTCGAACCCACAATGCACAGCCTTGGCATTATTAGCACCATACTCTACTCAGCTGAGCTAATCTCAGGGTCCAGTGTGTAAAGTCCACAGAGGTAGTAACTGGGATAGAGATATCCCAGAGTGAGTACCTAAAGGTTATGAGAAGATGCTTGAGTTTATAAGAAGAGCTGAAATAAGATGGAAATTATTTTCCTTGATAAAATTTGCTCCTTCATAGGAATGTCATTTTTCAGATGTATGCTAACAACCTAGGAGGGACTGCAAAGGAACTTTGCTCTCTCATTCATTGCTGCATAGTGGCAGTCATATTGTGTTTTCATTCAAATGCTTCTTGAGAATCTAATTAACATGTCTTTGTCACAGCAGATCTGTGTTACTGGACTGACCAGGTTAGAGTCAGAAAGGAATTGTCTCCCAAAATAGAGGAACCACTGGGATTTGGCCGCTGATTTTCTGGCCTTTCCTTTGAAAGCAACATGACTTGCTTTCAAGAGTTGTTTGGTATGGATGGAGCCAGCCCCGCACTGCCTACAGTCTATTCCCCTGCCCTCTATGAATCCAGAAGCTTCAATCTCTACTGGGTCCAGATAGTCCAGTGGAAAATCTCCCACTGCTTATGCGTCTTGTACCACCTGTCCTTGAGTTTTACAAGCCACTGGAATTTGATGTGATGCTGACATTCTGAATCTGAATCTGAATTCAGAATCTGAATTTCCATGCAGTTTATGAGCAGTTGAATCCATTATTATTGAATATCTCTAGTGTCAACACAACAAAATGGATGTGATAAAATGAAATGAAAAACCAGCAGTGCTCTGTCAAGACCAGCCTGGTTACTGCATAATAGAAATTAGTCCTCAACAAAGACTTTTGCTTCTGTAATGCCCAGAGGACCTTGTGGCTAATATAAAGCCTGATTTGTTTAATGGTTTTCATGTCCAGAAAGAATAAAGACATGTTCTATCCACACATCAGCAACTGGACCTCTGGAAACCTTTGCTTGGAAGGAAAAATTAAAATGGATGATCATCTTTATGTCACAAGATTTTCCCGCTTTCTCTCTTTTCTCAGGGCAGTCAGCAGCACTCTGCAGCTAGTAAATCTGTTTGGCAGGTTATCTGCCACCCATAGACCAGATGCTGCCTTGGCAAGGTTAGCTTTCCTGTTGCCATGGCAAAGCTCAGGCAGGCAAATGCCATGGCACCTTGCCAAGGTAATCTGATGGCACAGGCCTTTGTTAATTGAAAGAGGGAAGCAGGCTGGTGCAGCCTGCTTTTCCCTGCCAATCAAGGCTGAACTTTGAGCAGGGCAAAGGACTAATTAACTGCCTCCACCAGCTGTTGGCTCTAGCATGCCAAATCTGACAAGTGGCCAGGGCCATGCATCCTTAACCCTTGCTGTCTATGGAGGAGAGGCAGCAGTTAATGAAGCTGTTGGGACACTTGTACATTTTGCTTTTCTTTGAAAGACTGGTAGTGAGAAAAAAAAAAAGTAGAGTGAAGAGGTTGTGTTCCTCCTGAAGAACCGTACACTTTGTGTTTGGTTGGCTAACGGCTCCTCCTTTGAACTGGTGAAGCTGTCAGGACACAGCAGCACACAAGTCATGGATACAGTCTCCAGGTGCCTTGCAGAATAAAAATGTAATGTGCTCTAAAAGTTTAAAGGCTGACTAGTTAAAGGGATGTGATTCAGCAGTTGCAGGGGGAAAGTCTCCAATGCTGACTGTGTTTGCCTACAGACCTCTTTAGTTCCCACTGCTAGGAGAAGCAAAGCAGTTTGTGTTGAAGGTACTGTAAAAGGAAGCCTTTCTGAAAGTGATTGGGAATAACTCATGGGTCCTGGGGTTTCTTGCCCTCCTCTTTGGCAGACCCTTCTAGCATTTTTTGTCTTTTATTGTCAGTAGTGTCTATCCAATGCAGACTTCAATAACTGTCCATTTCCAGCATCCTGGATATAATTCTTTTCTCTATTCATTTTCAGGTGAATTAATTTAACTTATTCTACTAATTGAAGACAAGTTACCCAAACCGCTCCTTAAATAACAGACAAATGATTCCTGGCCCATCCAGTTCATTCCTTTAGCTAAGTGAAGAGAAGGTGTTTTGTCTCTCAGAATCTGACTTCTTGTCTTATTGCTCAGCAACAACTGTCAACAAGTTTCAGCCGTGGGTATTAGAGCTGTAATGGATAAAATCTCTAAACTAACAGCATCTTTACTCATGGGTTAGTTTTGCCAACGTGTCTACACAGAATGAGAGAGAGAGAGAGAGAGAGACTAACAGCTATAGTATTCTGTTGTTTGAGATAAGTCTGTTGCTTAAAAGGTTCTGGGCAGTGTAATTTTTACTTTTATAGGCATGTCCTGGATGTGTTTGACTTTTCAAATCCTCTCTTCAGAGATCCAAGGGAGCCTGTTTATAAAATCTGCCTCTCAGACTGCTTCCTATATGAAGTTCAGAGATCAAGTTCTACTGCTATGTATAAATTTGTCCCTGATGTTTTCTCTTTGGAAAGATTTTCTGCTAATTCAAACACTTCCTTTCACAAACAAAAAGGTGTCTCAGGTAGACTGTTTCCTATACACTCCCCCTACACACACACGTGTGTGTGTGTGGGTACATAGAGACAGAGGTGCTATGGCTGCTGTGGGAGCCCTTGTACAAAGCCTGAAACATTAACTGTGCATGAAGCAAAGGGAATCAGTTTTTCTTTTGATCAGTTCATCTCTCCTGCCAAGTACCTGCCTGTGTCCTTTCATACCTCAGACTGCCTGCAACAGTTATCAAGTCTCACAGAGACTGAGCTGTCTCCTACCTTCTGTTCCCACTAGAATTAGGAATTCATACATTTGGACAGCAGCACCTCCACGTCTGATGTGCTTGTTAGCTAGCTGGAGATCTGACATGGAAAAAAACAGGTCAGGAACTGAGTTGAGAAAGTACGTCACACCTTGGCACTCTATTTTCAAGAGCCTCCTAGTCACTGGTGGAACTTTGTGTTTAGTGGCTCCTCCAACGGACCTGAAACTTGCCAAATACATGCACACACACATGTGGGTTTTCCACATCAGTTCTGTACCTATGTTTAGAGGGTTTGGGTGATGCCATGAGCCCACTGATGAAAACTAGCTACAAAGAAACTATGGAAGTTTATTGTGCTTATTTAAGCTTTTCACATGTTAGAGTAAAAAATACAAATATTTTACCAGCTTTGTGTGTAAGCTGAATATTTTTTCAAGTTTTATGCCATAATAATGCAAATATAACAGTTCAAAGAGTTTCTACTAGCACTGTGATATTAGAATAATCACCTTCCCCTTGTGTAGGGAGGAAATCCGTGTTCCCATTTCTTCTCTTTGCTAGAATTACTTGGGGTCTTTAAATGTTCTGGCTACCCAGGGATCAGTCACTGGAAGAAAAAAAGTGAAAAAAAACTCAGTCCCCAAAAACTCCCTAAAAAATTGCAGCATAGGGGATAATAATGACATATTTCAGCCATGAACCACAGGGTAGATGGGTCTGCCTTATCAAGATGATTAGAGGGATGGAGTACTTCTCCTGTGAGGAAAGGCTAAGAGAAACGAGATTGCTCAGCCTGGAGAAGAGAAGCCTTCAGGGTGACCTAATAGTGGCCTTCTAGTACCTGTAGGGAGCCTACAAGAAAGATGGAGAGGGACTTTTTACAAGGACATGGAGTGACAGGACAAGGCGAAATGGCTTTGAACAGTGAGTAAGTTTCATTTAGATATTAGGAAGAAATAACTTTCTTGTGAGGTTGGTGAGGCACTGGAACAGGTTGCCCAGAAAATTTGTGGATGCCTCATTCCTGAAAGTGTACAAGGCCAGGTTGGATGAGCCTTTGAGAAACCTGATCTAGTGGAAGACGTCCTTGCCCATGGCAGGGGAGCTGGAACTAGATGATCTTAAGACAGCTTCCAACCCACCTCATTCTATGATTCTAGGATAATCAAGCACAACCCGGCATCAGGAGTGAATGTAAAAGCCAGGGTTCTTGTGCTGGAAAACAATTTAATTTAGCAGAGAGCTAAAGGATACACTGAAGTTTGTGTGTGACATCATGTTGAGGTAACTCATGACCTGCGTTGTTTTTGCTCACTTGGGTGATGCAGAAATGTTTAGGCCATTTCCTGCCCTTTGGGGCTATGATAGTACAGGAAAATTTCATGCACCAGATATGACCCTTAAGGGCATGGTCTGGCTATGGGCTTATGTGCAGCAAAACTCAGCTGTCTCTGTTGTCACTGTCTCTGTTATATGCATACCCCAAGATTGAATAATTTCTCTGCAGTTGTTGAGCTCTTGGATCAGTGGTTCCAGTCACATAATGATTAGAAACCAAATCCAAGGCTTCATAAGTGTCTTGCAAGTTCCTACTTGTTGCATGTGCAAGGATTTCCTTTCCCACCAGCATATTTACATGTGGAATGCATCTTGGGCTTGCCAGGGTTATAAGACGTGTGTAACCTGTGCCCACTACAATTTGGCCCTCAGGTGCAATCACTGGTGCAATCACTGTTGCTAAAAAGGTCATGCAGGCACTGCAGATATCAGCGAACTCTGCAGTGTTTGTGACTAGTTAATTAAAAGCCTGTATTTGATACATTAAACTTCCCTCTGTGCTTTAGTGTCACTGTGGTAGCCGTAGAAGGGAAAGTGTTAATCTAATAGCAGTAATTACATCATGTATATAGATTTTACCATAGTGTCTTCACATTTTCTTCGTCTCTTACTGAAAACTTTCAACCCCCTTATCCTACAAGCCTGAATCACAATATATATTTTATTCACACAGAATAAGATCTTCTTAAGGTAGCCTAATATTCCTGGTCTATGAGTTTTGCATGTGCGAAACTAGGAGCAGATAAATCACATTAGCAGAAACGCAAAAATCTTGTCACTGTCAAAATAGTGTAGCATTTCTTCATCTTCCTGTAAATTAATATGAATTTGAAGAATTCAAAGAAGAGAAAAAGTCTATAAAAAAACCTAACCTTTTTTACTTTAAGTGGTGGCTACCACTCAAGATTCCTTAATATTTCAACAGTTGTGTTTTCATTTGGCTCTCAATGTGTATCAGTAGACAAACTGGAGTGGGTGACAAACTGTTGCTGATGACACATAAGACTCATCAGTTAATGACAGAGGAATGTTTTTAAGACCAGCTGTCTGTGATAACATTTTCTTGGATTTCAGATCTGAACATGATCCCTTAGAAATGTAATTGAACACAGGAGATTCCATTGAAAGTTGTTGTGATGATAAATTATTAATCAGTTTTTTTCTGAATCAGATATGTTAGTCATAATACAGAAATCAGAGAAGCATTTCCTGGTTTTGTGATCCAGTATCAATTTTGCATGACCCTGAACTTCAGAGTTGTGTTAAAAGTCATTATTGCAGAAAGAGACAATTTATAGAAATTCTCAATTTGAAATTGAGATCTTTTTGTAAACACAATTTTAATCAATCAGAGTAAGTAAAACAGATAACAGTGAACAAAAAAGGTTCTGATAGTCAGTACATTTTATCAATGAATACTTACCCACTACTGACATGTTTCATTTTCGAGCTATTATCTGTTTATTCTTTCTTTTGAAATTTAGTAGAAAGCAGAAAACTCTTATTCTCTGGAAAACTAAGTATAGCAGACCTGAAGCTGTACAACAGTCAGGTAACACAAAGTGAAAACATTCTTGGAATTGATCTGTAAGTACTATTTTTTCTCCAGTTGAGCGTGGTTTTGGCTTTTACAATTGTGGTTTCTTTGCTTTACAAACTAACTGGTTTCAAACCTGCTTAGAACAAGGAAACCTAACACAGTTTCCTCCACTCAGTATGGTTAAAACACAAATTTACAGAAGCTGCAAGGCTGTTATAGGTGGCTGGAAAGTTAGGGGAAAGAATTGGCTGAAATTTTATTGATGGAGTAGGTGGAAAATGTATCAGAAATTCCATCCCCTTCTACAATCAGCTTCAGCACTGGGTGATACTGTCAATGGAATTGGTGCTGGGAAAAAATGTCTCATTAATTCCCACCCCAAACCTCAACACTTCATTGTCATTCATAGAAGAAAACTCAAACAAATTATTTCTTACAAACAAAAATTTTCTCCCTCCTGCTCACAAGTCTTGCTAATTTTAGAATGAAGGAAAGGTCTTTTGTAAGAAACAGTTGCTTGGATGATGAAAGGAGAAGATTCTAGGATTCACTGAGTGGGGAAAGGTATCTTTTAATTAAAAATATTACACTGGAAAAAGGATGAGAGGAGGGAAATGGATGTGCCAAAGTTTCTGATCATTTGCTAGAAATGGTCAGTAGCAAACTACACATCACCATGGCATAATACTGTTCTACTTCAGTACAAAGCTGACCAAAGGATAACCAAATCAACCACTGCATGGCATGTTGTGAAGATAACATGTTTTTGAGAGGTTATAAATAAGTCTAGGCTGAGAGGAGCTTACAACAACCTGGTTTGATTTACAATAACAATCTACATGATATGGAAGAGCACTTTTTGCCATTGCCACTGGCATCAGTCTGTCGAGGGACTAGCAGCACCTAGCAAGGACCAAACATAAGTCTATTTTTGTGAGACATTAAATTAATTATAAAAGACTTTAGACTTTTTTTACAATGGAGTTCTTCTTTGGAATTGATTGTGGAGGAGAAACACAGATTTGATTGGCTGAGTGAGTAATTCTAATACTTCATCAGCTCAGGTAATTTATAGTACTTATATTTCACTTTCACTCTCCAGTCAATAGCAAGGAATATATCTACTGCCTAAAAGAAAACAATCTTCTGGGCACAAGCAGCCTTAGCACAGACTTCATTCTGCCAGGGTGTGGTCTTTGCTTATGTCAGCTTTCAGAGGTAAAAATCTACTTTCTGTGAAACTGAGTTAGACAATAATCCCTGTCCATGGAAACAAACAAACAAAAAAAATAATTGGACCTCAGAAAAATCTAAAAAGGCAATGGTGTTGAAATAAGTAACGATTTATCTTCCTCTGAGATTAGGGTTTCAGCTTCGTTCTCTGGCCATCAGCACTTAAATAAACAAACATCCTATTGCTTTTGAGAGCAACAAAGCCTGTACATAAATCCCTCTCAATTTCCTCCCTGTGCCCTCCCACAAAAATAATTTAAAAAATCTCTGCCTCACAGGTTTTTCACAGGGACACTGAGCAGAGATTAAAAAAAAAATAAAAAGAAAGAAGGAGTTTCTACTCTTTGGTTACCAGGGTTCTCAGTCTTCATTTCAGAGAAAATGTTCTTTCTGCACTTGACCCCGTTCACTATCTCTTCTTCCTGCTCTCTGCACTCACAGAACCCCTATCCCAGTTGTAAGGTTTGCAATGATAATCAGAGAGAGCACACTACACTTCACTTCCTCTGCGGACCATCAGAGTATCCCCCACTCTTTTTGTGTCTCCTTGCAAACAAGAAAGAATAATTCCTGAATAGCTTTTGTATTCATCAGTCCTTATCACATTGGAAGCAATTCCAGAATGTTTTGATCTCTGCATAAGCAGCATTCAGCTAGATAAATATGGGTGGACAACATAAAGGCATCTTGACATCATCTAATACTGCCCTCAGCTCCCCACAATTAAGCAGGATTTAGTTGATTTCTACAACTTTGTTTTCACACCATAAAAATCCTTGTAACTTTTGCTAAGTTACATATGCACAACTGAAGACTGTGTCAACATTGTGCATGGCAATAATTTCACTGTTTGCTCAGTAATTTTGATTAGGTGAGTGGCACTGAAAATGTGTAAAAGCATCGATGTGCACAGGACTCGAAGGAGGATGTCTCCACTTGGTGCACATACAGACTGCACCTATGCAGACCTTTCTTACTGAGGGTTTTATACCCATTGTGTTGGTGAGCACCCTCTCAGTCATCAAAAGAAGAAATACATGTTTTCTTCAGGATTCCCCTACAGAGGTGGATCCCTAGACATTTTTACCCTCATTTTTCTAAAGGGATCTCTGAGAGCTCGTGGCTGAGTCTCTTAGGGTCTTTACAGGTTCACTGTGGAGACTTGCTTTGCAAATGTGGTATTGCAGGAACTGTGTGTGTTGATCCTGGTGTGCAAAAGTTGTGTGCAATGAATGAAAGAGGCAATGTGAAGCTTTAGAAAAAAAATTATTTCAATTTCCCTAAAATCCATTAATATCTTAGGAAGTTTGGATGATCATGTGGGTGAAAGCTAACTGGCAGCCAGCAGAAGATTATATGTGTATCAGTTTCTTGCTCTGGCAGGTCCAGAAACAGAAAAATTGCTTCCTGTCATACTCAGGAACTTTTATCCCTCCTGTGATGGATATCTCAAAAACTCATTAGACTGTAGATATAAAGATGGAAAAAACTTAAATTATTTCCCTGACTGGTTTTTGGTGACTATTAGAGAGTTTTGGTATATGCCTTTTGTTGGAAGAATTGATCATTTTGATCTTTTTCATTAGTTACTGAGTGATTTCAGACCAGTACTTCCCCTACAAGTCACAATAAGCTCTGTCTAGAATGCGTATATGCAGTGTAGATGGATTCCTTTGTTTGGGAATTCATGTGTCTAAAGCAGAAAACAACTTCCCACTTCTTTTAAGGTCACTTTCTACAGAAAGAAAGCCAAACCTCTGACTTCATGAGAGAGGAAAGGAGAAACACTATCAATTGAGACAAATTTGATTTTCTCAGTTCCTGAAAACATAATTAGTCTTGTACCAGTACTCTGACATGGCAGTGCAACTGACAGTTGCTTTTCAAAAATGACAATTACTAATATTCCAGGTTATCATATTAAACTAGCTTTCTAGGTCTGTACACATAGGAACAAAAATAATTAGTCATCTTTTGAAAATAACTCAGTCTGTACAATAATCCAGCTTTATAGTTCTGTTTTGTAGGACTTTTCTCTAGTTTTCAGAACACCTGAATCTTTTCTGAATTATCACCTTAGAATATGTGATTGAGATCTCAGAAAATCTTCAGCCTGAAGAGGAAACAACCCTTCCCTTCTTACTCCTGGCTACAAAGTCCTCTACTTTCCCAGCTTGTAACTTCTCTGAGACAAAGATATCCTGACCACCCTATTTACCCATGACAGTACTCATCTGTTACTCATCTGCTCTTTTGGTGGGAGAAAACGTTAGAAAAACACTGGGGCTATTGACTCACCCACAAAAAGGCAGAAAACTCTGTGTGTACGTACAGAGAAATACCATTTCACACTTCCACCTGGGTGCAGAAATGAAAGGTTTGCTTGTGGTGAGCAACTGATGCTGCCCTGGTTGTGTGACAGCTGATCATACCCAGAAAACAGGAAAATTCCCTCAATTTTTCTAACACAGGTGCACAATTTAAGAAAGGAAAGGCTTTTCCGCCTCACTATAATTTGAACTGTATCTTGGGTTTTTTCCACTCTTCTTCCCACAAATTCTAAAGCTCAGAAGGTGATAAGTGATTTTAGGAATGAAAGGCTTGATATAATTGCAAATTTCTGAACTCTGCTCTGTGTTAGTAAATAAGTTGACAAAGCAGAATGTTTAATGTAGTGGAAAGACCATTAATGGAGGACAGGATTTTAAATAAAAAGTTATCACTGGAAATATTTCTCTCATCTCAAACCTTGGACTGAAAATGCTCTAGATTGATGTAAGTTCACATATAAGATCTTGGGTGTTGCCAGCTGTTCTCAGCCTGCAACCCCAGAGGTTTTCTGAAGAGTTTGTCAACTAGACCATGGTGGGCATCTTCTTGGGAGGCTTAAATTTATTACACAGAGGTTTGCACCTCCCCGTGAAGACAGGGAGTTACAAAATGAAAACAGTTTGAAAATACTGATTTAAACTGTTATGGAAAAGCCCACTAGAGGCTCAGACACCCTGGCTATATTCCATTATCCTCAAGAAAACCCTTCCTGTCGGGAGGACGGAATTGGAGCCGATAAATGACCATTCGCTGCCAAGGGAAGAAAAAAAAAAGCAGAAGAAAAGTGCTGTTGGTTAGTTGGCAGACTTGAAGCAGCTTTACTGGCACTGAGTACCTTTGTGCAAGCATTGCTTTAGCCAAGGAGCAGCTCTCAATCCTTGTTACGCAACTCAGTGAGATGTAATTCCCTAAATACAAAGCCAGGAAAACCCAAAAACCACCAATGAATCAGAAAAGTATCTGACTGAGAACAGTGCTCTGGAATTTATACTGAAATCTGCAACTTATACTAAAAGTCCAATTGTAACAAATATTTACAAGATGTAAGTTAGCAAAATATATATACAAACTCTCCATTTTATTTTTATATCTCTTGCAATCCTAACTGCTGAATGAGAGAGGAAATGTTTGCATTAATGGTGCATAGACTTGAGGGCCAGTAGTCCTGGGTAATTTTCCAAGATCTGGGACTAATCTGCTGTCGTCCAATCCTTACTTATATTAAAACCATGTTTACTGAACTGCTTCAAGAGTGCTTAAGGCTACAGCGACTTAAGCACAGCTTAGCTGGATAGAGTGAGACATTACCAAAGCAGTGCTCTCTGTCTACTACCAATAATGCTCTTTTACAGTAAAACATAGTAGCAGTGACCTTTAAAACCAACACTTTGGTAGTTGACTCACCAAAAGGTACACACATTTGAACAAGAGCTTCTGGGTGTGAGTCTTAGTCTGTGTGACCCACCTCTTGACCCTTTCTCATCTACTGAATCTCAAATTCAACACTCCGAAAGGTTTTTGTCTCACTTTGATTTGTTTCCAGAGGAAGACGAGTTGATCACCGCAGATTGCTTTTAAAAGTCAAAGTGATAACTGTGTATGTAAAAAAAAAAAAAAAAAAAAAAAAAGTCTTTCTATTTGGTCTGGTAAAGTTTACTTCTGTGAAAACATCCAGCCAACAAATACAGAGATATTATGAATGAGACTTTTGAAAAACTAATGTCACTTGCTCCATCTTCATCCATACAACAGAAATAGCTCAAATTTTCATCTTCTGATAATTTTGTCCCATTGGAACAAAATGGCAATTTAAAACATAAATTCAAAAGTTTGTGTGGCATATTTATCTATATTGACAAAACCAAGTGGAAGGATCAAACTGGGATTTTATTTAGAAATTGTTTTGCAATGATTTAGATGCATATGACCAGAGTATTCTAACTGGAGAGTTAATACAAAACTCTAAAGGACTAGCCAAGAACTGAACAAAAGTTTTTTTCAATATATTCAGTCAGTGACCTTGTTGCAAAATTTTGGACTGTTTTAATGAAATTTGCTAGTGACACAAATTTGGAATTGTCTAAACCACATCATGAAAGATAAGAATATCAGAAGTTCATCTGGACACCAGGTACTAAACAGAATTTTTGCTATGAACTGTCTTCCTTACAGTTGAATATGACACAGATATAAAAATCTCTGTGCACCACTTATTTTCAAAGGACTCTGAGACAACACTGAGGTTTGCCCAAGTAAAAGGTAAATCAAAACTGCATTAAGTGAAATGCTGCAATTATAGTGCATATAGTTAATGTGCTCAGTCACCATCATCTCTGCTCATTCAAGTTGGAAACAGGTGAAGGATGCTACTAAGACAGGGAGAACTGCTCTTTTCCTCCCCAGATTTCCCAGATAGGCTCATGTGCAGTGAAAAGATATGTATGCACTAAATTTAGTATTTTGCAGCTCTTCAGACTTGCTACATACATGCACATCTCATATTTAATACATGAGCAGTAAGTCTGCCCTCTCCAGAGATACAATATTCAGGGGTAACACTTCTGGGAAGTGCAGTACCAAGTAGACATAAACCTAAGCTCAGCGTGTCCTGCCGAAAGACTTAATATTTTTGGACCAAGCCCAATTGGATTTAATACACAGTGGGTTTAAGCGAGACAGAAATCCTGGATGCATGTATAAATCCAGAGATTTTTTTTTTTTACAGAAATATAGGACATGTTCATGGAAACCAATAATGAGAGAAAGAGAGAGTTTCACTTGTAATAGGGGTCTGGAAGTGTTGGCTTGCGTAGTATGTCAAAATTAATGCTGAGAAGGGATGTCATTTCTCCCTCTTAATGCATCAGGGTATATTTCATGAAGAGAATCAATTATTAAAGCTATAGAAACATGTCATTATAAGGCTGAATGAGTGAAAACTGACCATGCATGACTCAAGGCTGGAAACTGGCTGCAAGTTTCCAATTGCCAGAGGAGGGAGTTTCCTGGAACAATAGGAATAGTAGGACTGAAAAAAAGACTTATTGTTCTCATAGTGGTCCTTGATCTGTCTGGGGGCAAGACTGGATGCCAAAGGATGGCTGTGACAGGCAGATCAATCCAATCAAGATCCTGAAATCACATAGACTGAAAGGTAAGCAGGGATTTGGGTGCAGTGGGGCTCACATCCAAACCATGAAGTAGTATCACACAGATCGGTTTAGAAACAGTTTCAACAGTTTCAGACACTTCCACAGCAGAATTCTTCTCTTTTTTTACTCAGAACCATAGAATTTCATACGTACAGCTTTTCAACCTTGTGAAGTACATCAATTAAAGAGATCTCTCAACCCCAATAAGGAAGAGGCTGAGCTCAAGTGGTCAGTCTGTAGAGGTTTGACTGATTTTCACTGAGAATCTGCCAGACCACTTTTCTTCTTTTTTTTTTTTTTTTAATAATTTTTTTTTAACGAGACTTACAGGCAAATTTAAGAACAGGACTGTATGATTTCTATCTTTTTATCTAGTGATCTAATAGAGATAATAATTTAGAATAAAACTGAAAACAGATCTTACATGGAGATCAAAGAGAAAAAACTACTCATGAAGTATTGTCTCCTGTAAAGAAATGTAAAATGTAATTTCATATTTGTGATCTAGACATTAACCTTTTCCTAAACTTCTTCTTAGTTTTTATTTGACTGAGGGCTGTATTTCTGTTTGGGGGCCATGCAGTTTAGAAATACTTTGCCTCAAAGTACGCAAGCAAAAACTCTCCTCCATCACTCTTCTGTTGATATTTTCTAGAGGATTTTTTTCCCTGCATTTTAGGAAAAAAATGACCTAGCAATGTATAAATCTGTATGGGAGAGTGTAGTTACAGAGAAAATAGATTTTAGAGGGTATTGACAATCCAGCAGTAATCGTATTTTTCTATTGAATGCTGTTCAGTGCAAACCAGAATATTTCCCTGTCTTAATCAGGAAAACACCATCTCCTGTTAGTTTGGATTTACTCCTTTCCCTAGTTTTACAGGATAGAGTGCAAATCCTTGTTGATTCCCATAATTACTGAAATGCCTGTCAATAACATTACAATACATTTTTATATCATTCTTAGATGGAGGATGATATTTCTTTTATTTTTACCCTTTCTCTACAGGCTAAAAATAAAAAAATTTGAGTCAGTGTAATGAAAAGTAACAAGATGGCTCTTGTTGCTTAATAGCCAAATCTGAGAAAAGATGGAAACATCTAAGACTTCAGAACTATTATCTGCAATTCACTTGCCTCTTCATTCCACAAAATTCTGCCTTGTTCTATTCAGCACTTCTTAAAAGTGGTCACTGAAATATTTAAACTTCTAAAAAAAGTAGATTATAGCCTGAAGTCAAAGTTTATCCCAGGTAAAATTAGACACTGAGGTCTTGGCAGACTTTGAAAGAGGAGGACCTAAATGACCTCCTTGTTGAATTCTGGGAGCTGGCAGATGGACCAGCAGCAAGCCTCCTGGAATTCATGCCAAGGTACAAAAAATAGAGACACGGGAGTTACACCAAGCACTTGCCAGTTTATCATACAGGGGGATTGCACTGTCCTCCTGGGGTTTGTTGCTGTCTAAGCTCAGACGTGTCTCACCTATTTAGCTAATGTCAGGGTACTTCTCCAAGCATGTGAACTTTCCAGTAGTTGGGAAAAAGCTCCTATATTGCTGTTTTTAGAATCTGAGGAGCTGGAATAACAGAAGTTTTATCTCTAATGAAATGCACCCAGAGGAAATGAACACACCAGGGAGTAAGGGTTTGTGTTTTCTCTGAAGAACTGGTGTCTGATTTCCACTCACCTGCTCTCAGCATGGAAAGCTAAGATCTTTATTATAGCTTGGTTCCATAACTAGAATGATGTGGTGAATTTGTCAAGGTTTCAGACATACACTATTCACTGTGTTGAGATTCCAGGAGCTTCTGACTACGGATTGTTTTAATGCCATGTGTTAACTACTTAAGAGAACAACACAAAATTCCTAACATCAACCTTGAAGGAAACATGTCTGTACTAAACATTACGTATGCACATACCTAAATGCCCTAAATGTGATCACATGACTATTTTTAAGAGTCAAAGATATAGCTTTATTTCTGAGCTCAAATAATTGCATTAGCTACTGAATGTTTCTATAATAATATATAACTATCTTTTGTTAACAAGTGCTGTAATTGCTATAAGAACTCCATAAGAAATTGATCATAATCCTATAGTACTTGTTTTGTTCTTGATTTATACATGAAGTCCAGAAGCAATATTTTCTGAAATTACACTTTAAAAAGTTAGAAATGGGAAGTTTTTCAGACTAGACAGTTCATCAACATATGAATGTATGTATTCTTTCTTAATACAGAAAATTTAACAAGAATTGTCGATGGGAAAATTAGTTACTAAATAGGCAGAAAAAAAAACCCCAACACTGTCCTTTTTTATAATGCCATAACTATTCCTTGTCTGTCTCAAGAGATGGGACACAAAATTTTTGCTGATAATAAAATTTTAAAAGACGTGGTGATTTTCTAGGCTACTGTAAGACTGACCAGCAGATTCTTAAGTTGGTGGAAAGATTCCAGCTGATTTATACATAGTGTGGATGAGGCCCTCTATCCAGACTATTACCAGCTGTTAGACATCACTGACAAACACCACTTTTCTTCTTTAAATTTCTTCTCCTGAGAGCAATTTTGTGAAAAAATATCAAATGAATAAGAGAATAATTTTAAAGTTGGTTTGATCTTAACTATGCAGTGTTGTTGAATAAATATTTAAAGTTATGCAAGGGGTGTCATTTGAATTTACCAAAGACAGATTGAGTCAGTAGAGCTCCATATCTTTTAATGAGGAATCATTTTTAGATTAAGAATCTTTCGTAGATTAAATTTATTTGGCCTTCAACATTATAAACTGGGACATGGGAAGCCATAGATTAAACTGGAAAACATGTAACTTAATAAATGAATCCTAAATCCAGTAAGGTGCTGGTTGAAGACTCTAAACACATGAATTGTGTTAAATCATGAGTTCCTCTAGAAATACTTTTGAAATGCATCTTACTTAGTATTTTTATTATAAACCATGACAAAAATATAATAATAAAAGACTAATAAAAGTTGCTGATAACATGAAGTTGGAAAGAGTATGAATGAGAACACTTAAAAGGTGAAAATAAATTAAAAAAAAACCCTAGGGAGATTATATGAAGGCAATGAAGTGTTTTGGTAAAATGTGGAAAATCAGTTGAAAGTGACAGAAACCAAAACTAATCTGGTGTTGAACAATGACAAGTTAGTAACTATAAGGTTTCCACTATTCACAGGAGTGAGGTTCTCGAGCAGGTTTCCAGAATAAGTACAAAGTAATCAAAGCAGATGTAGGGTGCGGTTCGTTCAATTTGTGAAGGGGATTATATGAGTTCTTATTGCCTACAGTAACAGGAAACTGGAACAGTGTAGTAGAACCCCATAAAATCTGTTATTTCTAGCTTTTCTCTCCTTTTAGTTCACAAAATTTTATGTGCATTTTTTCCCTTGTCCTCTCCAACAACTCAGTGTTTTCTTAAAAACATCAGGAACTCTTTCAAGACAGTGAAAGATGTAGAAAGGTACTGCAGGATATCACTATTAAAACACTCTGAATAATTTTCGTCATTTTCTAGACTTGCCTGATTTGAAACACTAGAGTTGTGCTCTGAGGCTGTTTCCATTGCAGCACATGAGGTGATTACATTTGGATTTGTTTCTTGGAGAAGACCCAGAAAAAGAACTCTAATGGAAAGTCCTGCAATCATGATACCCCTGAGACTCTATTAACAAACACCATTACATCACTGCTCACTTAAAGAAGGTCAGTTCGCTCTTCCTTTTTTGTAGACTGCTGTGGGGGTGAGGAGATTGCAGACATAAAGACAAACCTGTCTTGTTGGCTGACTGGTTTTCAGAACCCGTAGACCTGTGGGTGGAGAGAGTGGGCAATAGCACTCTCTCTCAAAGCAGCAAATACTTTACCACCTGTAGATAAGGAGTTCAAACCGTGGGAGCCATTCGGGGCAAGGGTTTGCACTGAAAAATTAGTACGAAATGTGATGGAAACAGACAAAATGAGTCTGTAAATGGTTCTGTTTGTTACCTTCTAGAAGAAAAATAATTAAAACCATGTTTTTTGGATCTATAATTACCAAAAAAAAAGCAAAAAAATCCTTAAAACTTCCTGCTCCAATTTTAGGATTCATAGATTCCCTGTCTTTCTCTCACCCCAGTTTTAAGATCTTTATGCATTTAAAAGGTTTGGGATTTGTTTTGTTTTGGTTTTAATCGCAATTCTCTTGCCTTTGTCTAGACTTGGACGAGTTACTGAGGTTTTTCTAGGTCAGTAGTATTGTGCTGTCCCATGGTCTTTTAGAGTAAACCTACACCTGAAGAGATTGCAGTTGGTACACAAAAGTCTGCCTGAGTATTCAGGGAATGATGTAACATAAATTGGAACTATCTTTCTGTTTTTCAGTGAGCATTAAGTGAAGTCTGGTGATCTCAATGGGAAGAGAAACAAGGTTAATGATTTCACTCATGACCAGAATGTGTAAGGAAAGAGTATAAACATCTTTAATGATTAGCACTACTTGCTCTGACTGGTAGCTGCTCTACCAAGGCAGAAACAAGCCTAGTTGGGCACTAAGGCCATCCAGTTAAATGATGGGGTTTTCCTGAACTGACTCAGGAGGACCATCCTGGAAGGATTCAGAAGGAACTGTATCGTCATCCATTGAGCACCTGCCCAAACGGTGGTGTTTAACACCTTGTTTCACTGTTCAGGGTGAGGCAGACTGGTTTGCTGAAGGTTTAGCTACAAACCACAGATATTAGGCCTGGAAAAATACCATACTATTTTTAACTCTCCAAGAGTTACAGAATCATAGAGTAATTTGGATTGGAAGGAACCTTTAAAGGTCATCTAGTCCTACTCCTCTGCAATGAGCAGGAACAAGAGAAAGAAACAGCACACAGTTAGAACTCATATGAAAAAAAACAAATATACAGCATGCTTGGATTGATTGATTGCTTGCAGATGTTTTGGTAGATCTGAATTTTCAAGAGCAAATGCATAAAGATGTTTGAGCATTAGTATGAGCAGAGCAGTGATTATATGACAGTCGCAAGATTTAAGATGCGGGACACCACCTCTGCAGAAGAAAGATTAGAAAAGATTCAAGTAGGCCATAAATAGGTCCTGAGAGGAGGAATATTAAAAACGTATACCATAAAAAGGAAAATCCTGCCTTCTATATGATAGCATCCAGATTCCAGAACCTGACATGAGATCTTTCTTGAGAATTTAATAATTAAAAAAAATCATCAACAATAAATGATTTCATAAGCAGAAAAGATTTTAAGAAGTGTGACAAAGTGTTAGGACTTTTGGAAAGAGCTATTAAGTTTAGCCGCCTTCTTTTAGGCTTAGACAGAGACTTTCCAACATTGAGATGTGATGATGTTTCAAATAAATCTCAGGACATCTTTGGGTCTTCATGTCTGAATTATGTTCTTTATTTGGCCACATTTATAAATGCAATATAAGAAAAACATTTTTAGGAATTATTATTTGCTTCATAGTGAGAAATAAAGTGGAATCAAAGTGTTTTCTAGTTTTAAGGTAAGAACTGGGCTGAGAGACATTTTTGGCTTTGTTTGCAGTTTTGCCTGAAACTGGATAACAAAGTGGAATTTGCTTGTAAATCCAGTATTACCAGGTGTTGTATGCCTGGAAATATTTCAAGAAAAACATCTGGAATTTCATCTTCAAGGGAAACAAAGCACTAGAAGCTGCACTGAGTTGTCCAAAATCACATAGCTTCTCAGAGTAAAACCAGGAGGAAAACCCAGCCCTCCTAACCCTGTCATTACATGCATCTTGCATTTTCATTCTTACCAATCAGTCACCCAGTCAGCCAAAAGTCTTCCTGGAAAGAAACAATGACAGAAGCCAGAAGAAATGCAGAGTTTGGCTCAAAACCATTTTAGCCAATAAACAGATGTAAGTAACTTACGGTTCAAAATGTATCAGTAGCTAAAGATCTGATTTATGGCTTAAAGATCAAGATATTGGTGTCTTTCTAAGCATAAACACTACTCATTTTCCCCCAATTACTTTTATTTGACTTCTTGTTTGGACTGCTACATCTGTAAGATATCATGTATAGTAAATCCCTGTTGCTGCTGCCCTTCTCTGATCTCTGTACAGCTGTGTACTGCAAGAGAGTTCTTTGGGCAGGGACCAGTCCGACATGCTGTGGATGCTCTTGCATGAAAGAAACAAAGCAGGTTTAGAGCAACAATCTTTTAAGTTTCCTGTATACATAGAGACTGCACTTTTAAAGTTGCATGTCCAGATCAGATTGCAATTACTGGAATTTCTGCTTTAAAATTTGTCACTTTTGAACATTTTGGGTGGATTATTTTTTCTTTCAATATAAACTGCTTTTCAGTGTGGCAATGTTTGTCTTAGGTTATCTTGCTCCTCTTTTGTCATAAGCAGGTTTTCAAGTTCTCATAACGTTGTTTAAACAGCTTTCCAAGTAACTTCCACAAGACATCTCTATACTATTTTAATATCCTAGATTAAAAATGCTGTGGAAGATGCCATATGGTAGGTGCTAGAAATGTAAGAATTACTCTTCCACTCATTCCTTATTTCATGGAAATTGTCTTTGAAACCCACCTGGCAGGACCAGAATACAGGTCAGACACTCAGAAGCAGTTTTACCTGCTTGGGCTTTTATTCCAAGTCCTAAATATTGCATATTTGCAGACAATTGGGGAAAAAAAGTCTACTTTGTTGGGGTTTTTTTGTTTGGTTGGTTTTTTGTTTGGGTTTTTTTTGTGTGTCGTTTTATTAATAAATAAAAATTCACAAGGTATTTTATTCTCTTGTCACCTATTGTCTAGGAAGTGACTAGCCTCACTCTGCCCTGCAGGGAGACCCAAACCAACAAATTTGCTGCACTCTTTTTTTTCCAGTATTTTTCCTTGATAACAATCCAGTTTCATTTAAGGGAACTCAACCTACAAAAGCAGACACAGAATTTAAATATTTACTGCAGAATTTAGAGTTACAGGTAGGGTCTGAATACTTGATTCCCATTTACACTGAGGGGATCTCAGAGTTAATGAACAACAGAAATCATTGGGTTTCTTTTGCAAGAATATGTCTATACTAAATGGAATTGAAAATTTATAAAACCAATACATTTTATTAATATTTTCCAATTAAAAAAAAGCTAAAAAATCTATATATCTCCAAAATACAAGCTTAGGTTTGGATTTGTCTATTCTTTTTTGAAATTTTCTTTAGATGGAACAACTTGCCTAAAACTGTAACGTCCTTGAAAGTCAAGAAATTCTCACTTTGTGAGCTTACGTACCTTTGGAAATCTCACCTTTACCACTGTCTTAGCAGATGGTGAGGGAATAAAAGTCTGCAATGTATATGTAACTTTTTATAATGCTTATTAAGAAATGGACAAGTGCATTGTTGCAAAACAATTTATGTAGTATAGACGGTACCTAAATTTTAGGTTTGTTTTATGAACTATCATAAGTTTTGGAAAACATTCTTTTTTATAAATCTTTAGTAACTTTGATTTACTGCAACTACTCTCTGTGCCACTGTGTTTTAACATTGGGTGCCAGAGAGATAAAAAGTCTGAGTCAAAAAGAGGCTTTTAAAACTAAGTAAGACAAGATATTACCTCTGGTGAAGAATGTACCACCCTGGTCAGATCCCACTGCTAAGCAGGTCATATGTGCACTGTCTACTGAATTTTAGTCAAAGATCTACTTTTTAAAATGTATTAGCTGGTCTACTTAGACTGAATAACTTAGTGATTGCTTCCACTGAGCAGCTGCTCAGTCCCATGCTGAGAGGGCAGAAACCTCTGGCTGAGAGGGCAGAAACCTCTGGCTGAAGGCAGTGGCAGGCAGCTGAGGTAGGAAGGAGAAGAACAACCTCTCCAGCCTGTGCTGGACTTGCACTAACAGGTAAAGCTTGCAGTGATTTACTCGCAAGGTTACTGGGGAAGGAAGCAAGACATATTCTGTTTATGCTACAAAACAAGTGACTGTCAGTGCTTTTGTGCACACAGGCATTTTTCTGTTGTGAACTCTGGAACACGGAGCTCAGTCCTAGTCCCAAACAAGACCTTTAAAAACTGTTTATTTATTCATTTTATTTTCTTCCCCAAACCGTATAAACATTTGTGTTTGAAAATCAGAGACCTTCTTTTTCCTTGTGTTTTCTCCTTCTAGCATCACATCAGTGACCTGATTTTCAGAGGAACAGCTCTCAAAGTCCACAGGAGGTACTCAGCATGTCTGAAAATCAAACCATAAATAGATGTGAATCTCTCTTTCTTTTTTTCTCGAGGAACTGAACTGCCAAGTCTCAGCAAACAGCCAAAGAAACCCAGTTTGTTCACAAATGCTAATTTAAAGCTGCATGTGTGTTTGCATAGGCTGGATTGGACTGAATTAGTCTGAGTCACAATAAAAGGGAAATTTATTATTCTAAAAGGAATCTTTAAATTTGTGGAGGTTTGGAAAGGGAAAAAAAAGGCTGTCACTTGAGAGATCTGCATCTGTGGGATCTATGAGTAAGACTGGAGCGGAAGCAAGGAGGAAATCCCCCATACTACTTAATGAAATGCTCTTGTGGGATAATCACTGCCAAAGAAACTCATCAGTTCAGACTTTGAGCGTCTTAGTCTGTTAAAGTGTCTGAACAGAGCAAGTGAAACATACATTTCCTGTGTTGGGGGTATTTTTTCCCATATTAAATCTGCATGGTTATTCTGTAGGAAATAGTATCATTTATATTGAGCAAAGCAGGGGAGAGATCTGAGTCTTATTATGTCTCCTTTCTCAATGGATTGACTTTCAGTTTGTTTTGAAGATCTTGAGAACAAAAACTCTTTCTTAACACAAAAGAAGTTAATAGTCACACTGTCATGTTCCTCTCATGTCTCTTCTTAAATCTTTGTTTTCTCAGATCAAAACACTGTTATGTGCAAAGTAGCTATGAAAAACTGTAATGGAGGGAGAAAATTCCTCTCTTAAATCCTCAATAAATGCACAGGAAGAGGAAAGAGAAGTCATTTGTACTCAGGACAAAGGAACTTTAGGATTCTTCCAAACAGAAGGAATTGTTAAACTAAAATCAAGACACTGGTGTTTCAGCAAGATGTCACTGGCCCAGCAAACTGGATCCCAAAACTTATTTTCATGAAACAGCAAAGTACAGATATGTTCCAAGTCAATCTAGTTGTTCTCTACTTTCATTTAGTTAATGATTCGTAAATTGTCCCAGATACTACATGAACCATTACATGGTTAATTTTAACAATTCCTCTCCTGCGTATAAATCAGTATAACTCCACTGATCACAAGAGGCTAAGGCAAAATAAAGGGATATATTCCTCAGTGCAAGAAGAGGGAGCAGAAAACCCAAAGGAGTAATTGAATGCACCATTAGCAAGCTGGCTGATGATACCAAACTGGAGAGATTCCCCCTTGCAGAGGGTTATAGGTAGGTTGGAGCACTGAGTGATGATTAATGGGATCAAATTTAACAAGATCAAAAGGCATATTCAGCATGTGGGATGCAATAACACTGAGCACAAGTATAAATTGGGATAGGAGTGGCTGGAGATCAGTCCTGCAGACAGGGATCTGGGGATGCAGCTCACCAGGAGCAGCTAAGCAGGAGAGAGCAGTGAGCCTTGACAGCCCAGAGGGCAATCCCCATCCTGGGGTGCATCGAACACAGCACAACCAGCCAGGAAGAAGAGAGGATTATCTGTCTGTGCTCAGCACTGGAACCCTGTGTGCAGAGCTGGGACCCACCAGTCAAGAAGAATGTGAAGGTCCCTGAATGCATCCCAAGGAAGGCAACAAAACCAGAGAAAGGGTTGGAAGACATATCCTGTGAGAAGCAGCTGAGGGCTCTGGGTTTGTCTGGTTTGGAAAAGAGTGCTGAGCTCTCCTCCCTGTAGTTGAATGATCTTTTCCAAGAGAGTGATCAAACACTGGAATAGGCTTTCTAGAGATGTGATTGATGTCCCAAGCCTGCCAGTGTACAAGAGGTTTTGGACAATGTAATTAATAACATGCTTTAACTTCTGGTCATCCCTGAAGTGGTCAGACAGTTGGACTAGATGGCTATTGTAGCTCCCTTCCAGCTTAAGTTATTCTAGCCTAGCCTATTCTCTCATTTCCATTCTCCAGCCTCATTTTGCCTTTGAATTCTTCCATCCTGTATCTCTTACCATTGCAAGGAGTTAACCTTACTCCATGGGACCAGGATTTTTAGTCATCAGTCTCAGATAAAAATATATCCTCTCCCCCCCATTTTCTTTTATCAAATGGGTGATGGATGTACACATTTCCAGGTAGCAGAATGCCATGCTTTCCTCTTCTCATCTAAACCTAGCTGCTATTCCCTCCCCTGCCCCTGCCAAATTCTCATTAGCTTTAATCTTGTCCATGCAAATATGAGTAATCAATCTCAACAAGAGATGTGAAAAGTAATTCTTCTTGTTCTGATTCTCCCAAATATTCCACAGCCTGGTGGTGAAGGCCAGCCCAGGATGCTGAAGTTATACATCAACATGCCTGCCTGCCAAAGGTCTCCTGTTTCTAGCGGCAATGAAAAAGGTTGTTAAGCTACCGTGAAAGACGTGGACACTGGTTCCACATCCCCTTTTACACAGTGGGGGTGTTGCTGGAAGGTTACTTAACTCAGAAAAGGGCTGCAGGTTCTACAGGGACTGCAGGGACTGAGTGGTGAGTAATGAGTCACAGGGACATGCAGTGGGGACATGATCCTTGCCATTTGCTGTTGGTGACCCTGAGCAGCTCCCCATCCACACTTCTAGACATCCAGACCTGTCTTCTAGAGACAATCCTTTCTTTCCATTGACTGTCTAAAGAACATAATGAACTAGTGAGGTGCTCTGGAGGATTGTGCTGTGATTAGTCATCTATGTTTTAGGTGTTGTTGTTCTTGACTTCAAAACTAGAAGCAGAAATGTTGTTTCAACATAGAATCCTGTATACAGAAGACATGTAATCAAAGACAAGATCCATATTCAATATTAAAACACTCCACACCAGTCCATTTCATAGATCTGATCCCTTTCTCTTGACATCTGTAGTATGAGGAACCCTATTATTCTTCAAAACAAAAAATACATCAGTGAATAACTTTAAACATGCTAAAAACTGTTCTTAAACAATGTAAACAAAACTAGATCATGTGATAAATATTATGACAACGGGCTTTTCAAAAAACCTCATTAAGTAGTTACACTTGGTGAGTTAATCGTTTCCTTGTTCACAAATTACCACACACTACTATGCATTGTACATGAAATCGATTTCTCTGGCAGTAACCTCTTTGATTCATGGTAAATTTTCTCAGTGTTACAACTGAGGGAATATTTGGGCATTTATGTAATTTTTGTTTTGAAAATTTCTGACAATTTTATTTTTAGTCACCATGGGAAAAAAAAAATCATAAAGGATAACTTTGTAAAGCAAATTCAATTCATGCTAAATGAACTCAATTCAGAACACCTTGTTTCACTGCAGTTTGAAACTGCTTAATATTACTAAATTTATTATTATCAAAGTTTTGTTTAAATTAAGTAAGCAAAGCACTGCAGTTCTTGAAATCAAATGGTTAATTTTTAATTCACAGCTTTTATTTTGGAGTTTTGAACCAAAACATTTCCCTAAAAGCTATGCACATTTTTCCTGTGTTTTAAAAATCTAGCTCTCCATTTTTAATGACAAAATTTTACTCACTTTATTTTAACCCAGCTTTATTTAAACTGTGATGCAGAACTCCCTTGCCCCGAATTGAGGGAGATTGAAGGCAAGATGATGTTAAAGAGAAAAATACAGACAAATATATGTACTTGATTGACTTTTTCAGGTTGTCAATCAGATTACTCAGCATCATGTCATTATTCCGCATCATACATCAGAGATGTTAAGGATCACACTGAGTCTATTCTGGCATTCATAAAATTGACATGCTGTAAAGAGCCAGCAAGGTATGGAGTTATAAATTAATATCTTTCAGGCACTACTGCTAGCAAAAATGCTCAATATTCATCAAAACTGTAAAGTATTCACCTGGAATTCATTGAAGGTCAAATATAAAACACAACTTCTTCCTCTAAACAAGCAAAACTATTCAAACTACACTGAAATTATAGCCAGTTTGGCATCTTACAGACAAAATGATTTTTTTTTTAAATCAATCAACTTCTTTGATCAATGTGTGAACTCGGAATTGTTTCATTAGCCTTTGTTTGGTCAACGTGTCAGACAAAAAAGGTTGAACATTTAAAAAGGATTGAAATGTCTGATCTATCTAGGAAACTACCATACAAAGTAAATCTAAACTTGGAAGATTTTCTATAATTTTGGCTCTCAAAGAGACTATCTTCCCCCTGGTTGAAGGTGAGTTGTAAGTTTAAATTTCCAAAATTCTCTTTTTCTAATTTAGTAAGAATTAAACCATTAGTAGGTCTCTGACTATACATCTACAATGTTGACCATCGTGATAATTCCAAGGACCTGTTTATACTCATATTCTGTATTAAAGGGCTGCTGCACATCCCTTTTGTATGAGTGAACAACTGAAGATGGAAAAGTGACCACTTTGCCTCCAAAACAGAGAGATAACTGCAGTTCACGCCACTTAATCCAATTGTCCATAGATGGGAGAGTGAGTCTGAAAACTAAAGTCACTAAGCATAATTTTTCATTTATGGGTTACTGTAAATGTGGACTACTTACAAATTATGTGGAGCTTTAGCAACTCAGATCAGTTATATTAGAAAGTCAGGGAAGAAACAAGGAGAATGCCTCTTGTTTTTAAGGGATGTTGATAGGCCTTTGTGATTATCTTCTGACTTCCTACGGAAAGAACAGATGCAGATACAATGCTACAGAAGGAATTTGTGTTCTGATGAAAGAGAGTGATGACAGAGATTGGTTTGAGAAAGAACACAGAGAAACTATTTAGACAAAGAATGGAATTCCAACCAGGAATTTCTTGTAGAGAAAAATCTTGTGTCCAAAGAAGCCTTTGTAGAGGCACTGTAAGAGACACTGATACTAAAAAAATTCAGAAGAAAAATAGTGGACACTTTAGAACAGTACTGGTGCTGAACAAATGTAGTACCTTAACAACGAAGCAATGATTTCCTCTCAACTCAAAGTTTTTAAATAAAGGACTTCCTTTCTGAAATACTTGCTTTTATGAAGAGAGATATAAAGGAAATTAAATGCTACAAAGAAATCAGATTACTAAATCAATAGTCTTATCTCCTGATAGACTTGTAAGAAGTCAATGGCCAGTTTTTCAATAACATTACATGGGGAAAAATTTTACCTTGTTTGTGTTATTTGGTTTAAAACTAGATATCTAGGGTTTCACCTGCCGTGAGCCATTTTAATACATAATTTTATAAACTTTTTCCCCAGAAAGAATACTCCTTGATCTCACTTGAGACCTTGTAGGATTCTTGTGCTGTAGATAGTTTCTTTGCTAGAGTGAATGCCTGAAAGCCCCACTGCACAGTGCTACATGGGAAACCAAGAACATACTGACAACTTTAAAAAACCCTAAATGGGATTTTCATGAACTTACCATTTTCACATTTGCATAGTAGATGTACAGTTTGATCTGATATCTGGGTCTGAATTTGTAATAGCACCAAACTTTTCCTGTGTACGTAGCACTAAATATTGCAGAAAAAAAATAGCATAAGAATAGATCAAATCTTGGTGCTTTGAGGTTCCAAGTAAGACTCAGTTTCACTTGCATTTTTAAAAGGTTTTTCAGTTCTTTTGATACCAAACCTCAAAGTGAGAGACCAGTGTACTAATCTGCTGGGGTCCACATGCTTTTTCATTTGCAAATGTCACCATTTGTAAAAGTCCTGCAAACTGTTACAAGACACCAGGATCAACACTGACCTGTGTGGGATCTTTCAGTGCTCAGGTGGATGCAGATAGTCAATGCTCATACATATAAACACTCAGAATAAGGAGTGCTAGAAATCCTTGAACCAAGAGGAGTTTGCAGTGACTTAATTGTCATTTAAATGCCCGGTTGAGATTAATAACTTGAAGTTTGAAAATAAGTTACAAATCTTCATTTACTCTTTCTGGAGGAACAAATACATTAAGATTTAAACATATATTAATACTGGGTATAAAACTCTAGTTCTTATTAATCTGCACAGATGTTTTAGTTCTTGGAATTCTAGTCTTCCAACTCCTGTAGCCATGAATCCCTACAGCCACAAAACCTCATGGAAAGGAAGGGCCTGAACTTCTGTTAATTTCATTTTTTACTCTAATCCAATTAATCATTTCCATGTCCAGCTTTGACACAGTAGGAACTAAACCCACATTGTTAATACTGATCAAAATTACCCCCAATACTTTCTTTATAACCTTCCTTTGCTATAACTACGATTCTGGGTGCAGTGCAGCTCACATCAGAGAATTGCACACTTGCTCACTTGACCTAGAAGCTGGGAGGTTGCAGAGACTTAGGGTATATTTGCCCTTTACCCACTTTCTTCAAGAGTTCCTTGCATGGACATTGCTACCAGGAGGCCACTGGGCTGGATTAATGTTTTATATGGCCTAGAGCAGACACAGAATCATAGAATAATTTAACTTGTAAAAGACCTCTGAGAATATTAGTAACCCCCAAAACTGAATTACATGCAATCCTGCAAAGAGCTATGAACCAATTAATGTCACATTTGAGGGGAGAGGGGTGTGAGTTGCAAAATTCTGAATATGCCAGGGTCATTCTTTGAAAAGGTATGTGACCAGAATTAGTCACACAAATGGAAAGAATGCAAAACACAGCAATTTAGAAACTCTTGTGGTCGTGAAAGACCACCATTGCATTTGTCTGTGACCTATAAGCTCCAGGGGCCACGTGTGAAATGAAACACGCAAGATATTACAACCTTTCCTGCAGGTTTGGCAGCTCCTGCTGAATGCTAGAATATGTGACCTCTTGTTGATAATTCGTAGTACAATTTTTCAAAGAAAGCAGGAAATAGAGGCTTACTGCAGAAAAAAAAAGGAAAGAGAAAGAAAAAGTTGACTCTTACTTGAAAGCAGTCTCTATATATAAGGTTCTAGAAAACCTTAACTGAACCACTTACTTTAATCATATTTGTTGTTAATTTAATTATAGTCTCTTGAAAGAAAGAGAAACATGGGGATAAATACAGGGCTGGAAGACAAAACCTTTGTGTTCCCATTCTAACTCATTCTTCATGTAAGACTAGTTTTACAATGATGCTGAGGAAGTAATTTAAGAACTTCTACTTCCCTGTCTGTAAACTGTGCATAAAAATATTTTCCTTCTTTACTCACACTGGTGCTTTGAGGTTTCAGGATATCCTTAGAAAAACATTACTTGTACTAGTGGGATTCCATGGGAAGAATTTGTTCAAGGGTAGATCAGAAGCATTAAGAAAGTTGAACGCGTTGTTAGTCTCACCTGTGCTGGAAGTCAGAAGCCATGGAAAACACGCCTTGCACTGCAGTGCTGGTGAAAACAAAGACAAGCTGCTAAGCAGCAAAATAGATGGAAACTGTACCAGGCCCCTCACTCCCCACACCCTGCCCTTCCCGAAATGAACAGATCTCTCACTGTCCAGCCCGGGAATATAAGGAACTAAAAAACAGCTGTGGAGTCATACATTCAGACTCTAGTTAACAGTGACGTGACATGCTATTGCTGTTTCTTCTAAGAGATGTGTTATAGGTATGGAGAGCGATACTTGACATTTATATAGATTTCTGCCTCTCAATTAGGCCAGTCTCACTTTATTGATTTGGACAGAATTATACTTATTTATACCAGAATATTTGGTTTTCATTATAACCTTCTTTTCTTTTTTTTTTAAATTTTTTTATTTTAGCACTGCCAGTAAACATCAAAGCCAAACAGATCTCTGCTAAAATGGGTCGCAAGTCTTTGTGCAAAGCCAGGAAGTTGGCCGTTGGCAGAATGTTCCCATTGTGTCCAATTCCACCACAACATTCTGCTCGCTGCTGCACCCACTGTACAGCCTTCACTGACACTGGGATGTCTTTCCTGCAGGACACAGCAGTTAGCTGTTTAAAGGAGGACTCATCCCTGCTTTTGTTATGTTACTGTCATCCACTGATGAGTACCTGAAGATGAGAGATATATCAAAACACACTTTGAAATTGCTAAATTCTGTAAATTTTGACTTAGCATCTAAAGAAAGGATGAGCTGATCTGCAAGGTTAGAACTTTCCTATCTATTTTTGGGAGCTGTGGGAATGGAGCATTGCTGCAGGTTGCTAGTACAGTGGTACTATAACTACTTGCGGAGATTTTGGAACACCTCACTAAGACTTCTGCAAATATCTTGCTCAACCTTTATTCGCTGCTGATGCAGGTGTTAGTTTAAAGAGTTATGCTAAAAACAGCAGACTGTGATGTAGAACAAGCACAAGGGGTGGAGTCCAAATTCCACCTGTGGATGGTAATAAATCATAACATAGGATAGGTTGGGACTGCCTTTTTCACTCCTTTCCACTGCACCATACTGACCACTAGAGTTTGCTGTATTAACGTTCGAGTGAACAAATCCAAAAGAACTGAAACAGCCCCACAAACTGTTACCAAAGAAAGCATGAATTCCCTTAACACAAGATGTAGAAACTACAGTGCCCTTCTCCAGCTGTTGAGATGAACTCAATTTGAAACATAGAAGAAGCTGAAGGAAGTGTATGATTAAGTAAATGGCACTATATTCTCTCTGTTGGTAGAGTGCCAATGTTCTACCAGTGCTCTAAGGGACACTGTGCTATTTTCAGATTAAGTGAAAAATCAAGGTCCTGACTGGTGATCATTTTAGCTAATTAAAGATCCCTTGGCATTTATTTGCAGAAGGAGGGATATTAGCTTTGATGAGCTGGCAAAACTCCAGCTAAGAGAAGCAAATGTTGCAGACTAGGTTTTCCCTGAAGTTCTGAAAAATGAAGTGTCCATTTTCTTCTTTCGCTCTTGAGTAACATTGAACTGTGCTATAAAAAGGAGACACTATTCATCTGGAAGATGTTTTAGTTTGTAAAGTACTATGTCATTCACTAGGATGGAAAATTAAATATGATGGCAAAAATTAATTTGGGGACTTTGATCCAAAGTGGACACTGATTTTGGCAAGTAAATTGATTTCTGGACGAATCTCCAATGCAGTTGCAATGTTCTCACATTTAAGACTTCCTAGCAAGGTTCATCTGTTCCCCCTGACAGAGGTGCTGAACAGTCTGTTCTCATCTCCACTCATACCCTTGGTTCAGCTGCACACAGTCCCAGTGCTGGTATCAGCAGAGGGAACCCTGACAGAAGAGACAATCAGCTTTTTCTAATTTTCCATGACTACCCCCACCACAGTCCCAGGGAGCAAGACACAAGGAAGACCAGTTCTGAAGAAGTCTTGCTCCATCTTGCAGCTCTGGTAATGCGTGTCCTTGTTCACACTTGGGATGTGGCCTGTTCTGTCACGACAGGGAACTGATTGCCCTGACCTTTAACAATGTCTCAGCTTGTGGAAAGCAATTCTTTTCAGACACACCTGATTTGGCCATGTCTTTATAAGGACAGCAAAAGACTCTACATAGCAAACTCACCCTTTGTAAAATTTCTATTCCTTGCATCAAAGCCAGCAAAGGCCAAAGCCTCTCAACAAAAAGGCTTCCCAGAAAAAAACTTCTAGGGTGAAGAAAAAAGTATTACCCCCATCCTCATACCTCACAAAGCTTCTCCACATCACAGTTTCAAAGAATCCAAAAGGAAATAAAAACAAGCAATGATATCAACAAAGAACCTGAAACAGATTAAACAATTTTAGTCCAAGTAACTACACTTTAGCAAAGTGATAAAATGTGTCCATATAATCATGCCAAGCCAACTTATCTTCTATTAGTTGCTTGAAACAGTAATAATATTTACCAGGCTGATGACACAGGAACAAAAGCAGACCCTGAGATAATAGTAAAATACAATCATAATATTCCCTCTTTTAACATCCTGTGCATCTGTTTCAGTTACTCACTACTGGTGTCCCCACTGAGGTCATAACCCAGTTCACTCATGGTGAGGTAAACAGAGTGTAATGGCACTATTGTAATGAGTAGGTTACGAGATAGTCTTTACTGAATCACAGTCAGGAGTAAAATTCCAAATATACATATGTTCATTATCCAAGCCTGAGGTCTCAAGTCAAAGGTCTCCTGCATACTCTTGATTTTCATAGAAAATCAGCTTTCTAAGTGCCTAATTATTTTTGGAATAGAGCCTAAGTCATCTAGCAATAGTGTTTTGAAATTGTGAGTTTCTGTCTAGTTATCTGTGCAGAGCCATGCACTTAGAGAATTCATAAACAATAAAATTCAGTCATTGTTTTTCCTGAACTGAGCCCCAACCCAACAGATGCAGCTATAAAGAAATTAGTTAAACTAGAAACAAACACTTCAGGAATTGCCAAACAAGCTAAAAATAAGAGCACATGACATGCTGCAGAAGTATAATATTCTGCCTTAAAACTTGAACAATAGTGATCAGAGGCAGCCTGAGAATTTGAGGGTAAGCCAGAGAAACAAGAGATTTTCAGGAGGCACAATTCAATTTACTCAACTGCTCTCAACTACTGCCCTTTGGAAATACACAAGGCTGGCTGAAGAGCCACGGGGAGAATTAACTAGGTGGTATATTGGGATAAGTAAGGAAACGAACAAATGCATTTCTCAAAGCAGTTTAGGTGGCTGGGAGGATGCAGGGGAATGCTCTATTATTTCTCCTGGTGTTCCTGAGGCAGCAGAGGAGCCCAACAGCTCAACTACTTTCATCAGCTCTGGTACGTTTGCAACACTCTAAGACTTTGCTTGTGCTTTGCCCAGACACTTGGAATTGTTCTGAGTTTATAGCCCCTTGCCTTCCCATTCTCACAAGCAAGTCTAGTTTCTATAACACCAGATATCCTATTCCTTCTAAATTATAAAGTTGTAAAGCCAATTAACCTTTTAATATTAGCCTTTTCTTTACCAAGTAAGCAAATATTAGATGTGCCCTTTAAGTCAACAAGAAGTAAGATAATGTCTTTCTGTCCAAGTTTTTGGCAAACATCCTTGAACACTGCCTAAGCTCTAAAGCACTTGACATTTTATGCACAGCTTTAAGAGAAAGACCAAATCAGACAGTGCTCTGCCTTAGAGTTGAGGCCCCAGCCTCCCCCAGCTGATGACTGCTGCTGTTTCCTTTAACAAAACACTCAGTGTTTGCAGATGGCTTCTTTGGTCTAACCATTCTGCAGAAGTGATACACTCTCTTAGGCCCGGTGATCTTTCTGCTCTTCCTCAGCTCTCACTTTCAAACTAGAAGCTGCACTTTAGTAATTTCCGCAAACATGTCCTGGGACCAGTGAGCAATTTGTGTCTATTGGTGTACAAGTGTAACCCTTTAAAGGAGAGTTTAATCTCATTTCAAGATAACACAGATCTCTTCCGTCTAATAAGTCTGCCTGAGCATTTATGTGATGTTCTGAAATTGCTGCTTCTGCGCGCCTTTTAGTGTTGTTGGAAGTTTCACCTCACATGAAACCCTTCAAGAATAGTTACTCCTCAGGCTGCTTACTCAGTTGCCGTGGACATTATTGTAACCATAGGCACAAACAGGAAGGTATCTTATAGAGATTGTGGCAAGAGGTATTCACAGGTGCCATCAGTCATGGTGCAAAATTATGTAGCCAAGCAGTGCTGAAAGTATTATTTTAAAAGTTTAGAATGAAAAGCTTAAATTAGAAATTCTTTTCAGCTGTTTTCCTGTGTTGATTTAAAATAAATGACATGCAGACCTCAACTACAACTTTAAAATAAGAAGTTTTTCTTTCCAGACGCGGTGCACAGATCTTAGATAAATAACCACAGAGTGCTAAATTTCTAAGAAAAATAGCCTATTTATGGACACAATAACTTGTGTGATCCCCTAAAGGCATGGCAGCCTATCTTGCTCAGAGCTTTAACACCAGTTTTGTGTACATTGCATGAAGAGTCTTCAATGGGTAAGGCAGAGACTGTTGAATGACTGGTTTAAACTACAACCTTTTAGGGGGTTAAGGGTAAGCAGCAGCAATAAGAGTATGACAACATTTCCAAATTGCTTAACCCAAAGCTTAGTGCAGGTGGAAGCACAGAGTGGGAGTTAAATGGCCACTACTCCATGATATTTTACACCAAATTTGAGTACTCAGAGCACGGGACACATGCAGCTGGTGCCTGGGATATACATTGTGAGTTTGCAGCGTGGAGTTGCAGCGTGTCTCTTGGAACATCCTGAGCTGGAAGAGGACCAGGATGCTGCACCAGCACTGCCATGGGTTCACATTTTCCTGTAGGTAACAGGCAGTGAAACTGTAACAGAACATTACAACCCCTTCACTGAACTATGAGCTAGGGCACTAGATGTTTTTCCCTGGCATGCTTTACTGTGAGTAGGAGATAAAGGAAATTGAGGGGTGTGCATCTCGCAGGTTTAAATAGGCCATAAATTGACCTAAGTGTAAAGGGCAGTGGAAGATCATACTGACCTACAAAAGAAAGCATTATCTTGTCCTATCTATCATCACACTCTTTTGTCTCACACATCAGTCATAGCCATCTCCCTAAAGACTGCACAATGTATCTATGACTATATTACACTCACCTCCATATCAAACACCTCCTACAGGAGTATCAAATATTACTTTGGAGGAATAAGATAAGATAGTATCTGTGGACGAATTCATCAATGTTTGTTAAAATTCTGACCTTTATAAAACAAATAATTTACATTTTTTTCAAGTATTTACTGTAAAATGCTGGTAATTGCTTCCCTTCTGGAGCATCAGAAGACAAAGATCAGAGGAAACTCAGAAACAGTATTCCTAGTCTTGCCCAGCTGTGCTAAGGAGATGTGTGTGTAATATCCTATATGGAAACATACACGCCTGCATGGATATGTGTGTACCAGGAAGTGCTTTAAAATCCTGTTCTGGTGTATGATAGATGCATAAAATAATTTCCATTTCTTCTTGAGAATCTTGACAAATATTTTTCACTGATTACCCTCAAGTTTAGGAAGACATAATTCTCAATTTGTTCTGCAAAATACCTTTATTTCCTTTTTATTAGCTTCTTGGAGGCTGTGGACCCACAGATATATTGTCTAGACTGGTAAATTCCCTGGCTAGGTGCAGCTGGCATAGAGGTGCTTTCATTCTTAAGGTTCCCAAGCACATCATAAACTGTTCACAGAGCTCACACCTAGCCTATCACTGAAATATAGTCACCGCTGCAGAGGAATTCAGCAGCTGCTTAATGGTTCATAGATCGCTCTTGTTCCCAAATTAGGCCAGTAGGAATCTTTCTGCTGCTGTCAATGAGAGGGTTCTTGTGTGCTAAGCCACGCATGTGCTTAAGTGCCTTGTTAAATCACAGTCTAAAGGCTTAAACTTTCTCATATAACATTCATACTGACTTCACTGGAGGCAAATCTGAGCCTTCAGATAGGAAATAAGTAGGAAGATCAAATGAAAACACAGGGTGAATTTTAGGTAGAAGGAAAATAGGGTGAAAGTGAAGCACACACAACTAGTAAAGCAGATGATCCAGATGTTCCCTGCCTGCTTTAGCTGGGCATTTGAGACATCAAAAAGGGGCCAGTTTAATTCTTAGAGCAGTTGCCAGTCTCATAGAGGGGAATTCTTAGAGTAGAAAGATAAGTAAAGAATGACTGTTAAACACGAGCAAATGAGAGTACCTTGAAAACTCCCTCTAAAATAATGTGAATTGGATTTCAGACAAAATGGGTTCCTTGGGGTAGGCTTGAAAATTTTTCCGTTTTTAGTGAAACACATAAGAAGTTTTAGAAAATAACAGTTAATCTAGTACATGCACTTTTTTCCTAATGTCCGTGTCCATTGCAGTAAGAAACATTTTCTAATTTGTTAGTGGAAGGTATTCCTGCCCATTGCGGGGGGTTTGGAAGTAGATGACTTTTAAGGTCCCTTCCAACCCAAACCATTGCATGCTTCTGTAATTCTATAGCCTAGTGCTCATGGTCTCATGCAGCAATAGCTCCCAGTGGCTTCAGTACAAGGCATGAGCACACAGGGAAAAAGTCTCAGTTATCTTTCTGAGCAAATTTGGGGTATTTTTTCACCTATACAATCTTTCCCTGTTACGCCACCTGCACAGTGTACTTTTTTCTCACTTACTTGCTGGTAGAGAGGAGATACAATTGCAAAGTAGCCATTTATTTCAGCATAATGAAGGCCTTTGATAATTAACTGAAGAAATCTGCCACAGGAAAACCCACTATTTCTAATTTCCTCCACCGTCTTTCTGCCCTTCTCCTTCAATGCCTATTACTTTTTCTAAAAATTATTTTTAGTGAACGAACTGAGAAGACAGACTGCAGAATCTCACCAATGCAGCATTCAGTTCAACAGACATGAGTTTAAAAATACAGGGGATTTTTTTTTCTTGCTTTATGACATATGACAGCAGAAATTTTTGTAATATCTCTCACAAAAAGAATAAAGGTACAAGTTCCTGTCAGCTGTGAAAAAACAGCTGCTTTTCAAAACAGTTTGATTACTCATCTTTCTCAAAACCTTTTGCCATATGAATATCTTAAACCAATAATCATGATTAATTGATGTGAAATTAAGATGTTACAGTATAAACTAGTGATTCATACAGACTAATGGGAAATTTACCTATGCTCCTCACCACCAGAATATGTCTCAAATTATCAACTATCTAGTTAGAGATTGGCATTCACTGTAGTTTGTTTAGCATCTAGAAGAGGGCTTAAGCTGGTTGCAGACCTTTTTATGCAGCTAAAAATAGCAACATTTAATCAGAAAATATTATAAACACTTGTAGATGTTTAATTTATGACCACATCACTGTGAAATTATAAATGTGAAAGTGAAAACCAAAGAAATTGCCTTCATTAGGATGTTCACAGTACTCTAAATGAGAGAAACTTCATGAGTAATATGTTTCAGGGTTTAAGACAAGTTTTTTGGTCTGGAATATTTCTAAAGAAGGATTTAAGAAATTATTAACTTCAGCTACTGGAAAAGCTGGTAACTTTTGCTGCAATATAGCATCATTTTATTAAACTTTTTCTTCAGAGAAGGACTTAGTTGGAGAAGAAAATACCTCGTACTGAGGTGTGTGCATGCCAGCTAGGCATGAAATGTATTACAGCTACTGGATACTTAGGATTCTATTCAAATACTTCATACAGTTTCCTAGTACAGTACCCAGTCTGACCTCCAGTTACCATTTTGGGGTCCTGGATAATATCAAGAAGGTCATGGACCTGCTTGAGTGGTTCCAGAAGAGGACCACGAAGATGATGAAACGGCTAGAACACCTCTCTTTTGAGCTGGGGAGAGCTGGGGTTGTTCAGCCTGGAGAAGTGAAGGTTCCAGAGATCTTATAGTGGCCATTCAGTGCTAAAAGGAGGCCTACAAGAAACATGGGAAGTGACTCTTTATCAGGGAGTGTGATGGTAGAAGTAGGGGTAAGAGTTTTAAATTGAAAGAGCACAGAGGGTAGAGTTAGATAAGACATTAGGAAGAAATTATTTACTGTGAGAGTGGCAAGGCACTAGAACAGGTTGCCCAGAGAAGTGGTGGATGAACCATCTCTGGACGTGTTAAAGGCCAGGTTAGATGGGGCTCTGAGCAACCTGGTCTAGTGGAAGGTGTCCCTGTCCATGGTTGGAACCAGGTGATCGCTAAGGTCCCTTCCAACACAAACCACTCTACAATTCTGTGATAGAATTATACAGGCATCAAGGGGGCTGCATTTTCAGCCACATTGCACTGTACTTAACTGCATTGCAAAGTCTTCCTGCATAATGTTTCCAAAGTGCTGCTTTTACACTTTTCCATGTGAAAGGGGGTATCTCTGGGGAATGGCAAAAATTGCACTTATGAGGAAGACGTGGTGAGTCAGATCAGATCAGTCATGAAAGATTTCCAACTGTTCTGTACAAACTCCCTGAACATCACTGATACTTGTGAATATTTTAGAATAGCATGCAAAGAATAAGTTAAGCAAATGTTTTTAAAATTTAAAGAAGACTAACAGGAATCACAGCAAGACGAAAGATATATTGTCTTTTTCTTGTATGTATCAATCCATTCCAGGCACTTACACTTTGAAACATCATTTTTCTTCATAAGTCAGATACAACATTTCCAGCACTACTCCACTGTTGTGGACTTCTTCATTCTTTCTCTCTTGCTCTTTCTCTGCCCAGCTACATTGCATTGCCAGGAAGAACAGAAACAAAAATTTAAGAAATGTATTGATAAACTTGAGAAGATATTTTGCCTGTGTACTGCCAGCAGAATTTTTGAAATTATCTGTAACTTGGGAGAGAAAGAGAAACACATCACAACTAAATAGCAAGTCTCTCTCATGATTTCATAAGTTGTTGTTTGATCTTTATTTTTCTACAAACTTCTGAATCCTAAATTTTCACATGCATCTTAAAATTGAGAAAGGTAATCTAAAAAGACAGGATGGCATGTACTTTAGGAGATACTTTACTATGACTCAAGAGGTGTGAATTCACTGTTCTTTCCTGAAATAAACATTTCACCCACACACACAAAGTCATTTGTCATGAGATTTTTGAGGTGCCTGAACAAGGTGGGAGAAAAAAGGTCTGCCTAACCAATAGGCCAGTAATCCTAAATTTGGTAGAAACTTCTCACATTACTTATACTAAGATAAAGGCAGGCATTATATTCAGTGTTATTACCTTAACCAGTTTCATTTTATTCATACCTTCTTTCTTTCTGCTTACAACATTTTCTCGTTTTCAGATATTTCAACATTTCAATTCTTTGCCT
The DNA here is from genome assembly GCA_013400975.1 of Atrichornis clamosus. Lineage (NCBI taxonomy): Eukaryota > Metazoa > Chordata > Aves > Passeriformes > Menuridae > Atrichornis > Atrichornis clamosus. The sequence continues at coordinate 40,528 of WBMZ01008479.1, read as the reverse complement.
GTGAAGGTGTGGAAAGACCAGAGGAGGGCAGGCAGAGTCTGGAATGGAAAAAAGAAGTAGTTAGAAAGAGATGCTTAAAGTATGTCAAAGAAATCAATAATCCAACTGAAATAAAGGAGAGAGCTTTTGTAGTGAATCAGGAAATTCACCTTTTCTTTCCACACAGAAAGAACCCTGAAGCTGAATGCTGCCTCTTCTTGCAGTTGTATTCAATTAACAAACATGAGGCAAGGTGACAGCCAAGTTCTTCACTTCTCCACTTAATCTTGCTCCTTCTTGGATTCTTATTCTAGAAATATCTAAAAGTTGCCTCTCTGGATTGATTTCTCATCTTAAGGACACAAAATTTACGGTTATTTATTACACTGCTGTGACAGATACTTCAAAGAATGAATCAGACACAGAGAGCCCTTCTTTCTCATTTTACATTTGACAAGCAGTGGACAAAGAGATCTCTGGGGGAAAGTAAGGTGGGAAGTATCTTAGGGAAACTATGCCCATAAGTGTTTCCAGTCTTTGCATAACTCCACAGAAAAAAAAGGAGAAGAAATCCTTCTCTCTTTGCTGGTATATTTTGAACAAAGCCCAGAACAAGCAGGAAGAATGTCTTTCCCTTAAGGAACAAAGAGACATTTCTCAGAGTGTGTTTCAGAGGTCATATGGTGAGAGGGGAGAAGAGACAATGTCTGTTCATCAGCCTCTGGACTTAGAGCTAGCTTAATTGAGATTAAAGTAAGGCAGTCACATGTCTCTTGGGCTTTGGCGAAGGAAAGAGAGGACAGAGACTGCAGGAAACTCAGAGGCTGAATCACCAAGAATCTCTCAAGAGCTAGTGTCACCCTGCTTTCTGTCTAAAGCTGCCATAATGCTTCAAACTACAGCTAAACCCAGAGGTCCCAGCTAGGGATCATGACTTACTTGTGGTAGAACGTCCTCTACTAGTCAATACTGGGAGGAAATCTAAAAGTGACGATGGAAAAGAAAAAGTGTGACTCCTGGGATGTCAAGGCTGCTATCAACAGGGAACAGATGTTTAGTCTTTTGATATCCAAAACCAGAACAGGTTATGGAGGGAGTTTGAAAAGAAGACTAGCAGTAGCATTTCTTGTCTGGTGAAAGAAAAAGTGCTTATGATTCTTTAATATTCATACAAATTAATGTAAAAAATTAGTTTCCAGAGTCTGGAAACAAGCAAAAAGAAAGGTCACAGATCAGGAGGAGTAAGAATACTCATATATTTACTATGTTTTGGTTGTTTCACATGAAAATGAAGAACAAACTCATTCTTGTAAGACACATCCACCCCCAAAAATAGCATTTTACTCAAAAAGGCACAATTTTACTCACATGTCTTCTTCACATCACCTTCTTTTCTGGCTGAAGCCTCAGATAAAATCTACAATCAAGTTTAGACAATTTTGTAGAGCTATGATAGTATGTAAGTCAAGAACCTCTTGTGATAAAAAGCACAAAATGTTGGACTCAGAGAGAAAGTGTTCACCTGTATCCTGCATAGTTGGAGACCAAGCTTGCTGGTGTCATACATGCTCAGAATTTGGTCTTAAGCCAGGAGGAAATAAATCCAAGCTGCTAATAATTGATGGGAGCACTGAGAAGAGAGCAAAATATTCATGTCTATGTAAGCTTTATCCCTGCAAGAAGAGGTACTTTTATCACAGCCCAAGTGAGTCTCATCAGTGTTAGGTGTAGTCATCTGACTTGGGTACCTGGTGGACACACACAATTTAGATCATCCTCTATACATTAAGAGCGAAAAATAGACTGCTCCACAGGGAGGCTAATTCTTCTGTGATAAAAACCTGTCCCCTGTGGGGATGAGACACCCTGTCCACAGATGGGAAACTGGATTGGCCTACAGACATTACTTTTAACCCTACAAATACAGGTGAAGGCTATCCCACCAATTTTTTTTTCTTAATTAACAGGAAGTACTACACTTGAATATTATTAGTCATCTTCTCCACAGAACTGGAAAATACTGCCCACATACTGTCCAATTTCTAGACCACTTGGCATGTACAAAAGATCAAACGTTGTCTTTAAATCTAAATTGTCCAATTGTCCACTTTCCCTACAGGCTACCCGAATTGCATCCTTTAAAAAAAACTGTAAGCATTCAGATAGAAGCCGTTGAGTTTATTCCTTCAGAAATGAGAGATTAGCAGCATCAGACTAATAACTATGCACAAAACCAATCGTCTGAAAGATGCCATGGCAGAAAACTGTGACAGGAGCTGGATTATACAGTCATAAAAACTCAAGAGATTTGTCAAGGGAATGTATAAACCCAGAGTTGTTCCTATTTCTGTTCAATTTAATTTCTTAAGTATGCTTGTTTTTCTTTCTAACATATGATTCTGTCTCATTAAAAAAATAGAGAAAGAAGCATTTTATTTTCTTTCTCTCTCTCTCCATATGCATATTAATAGACCAACATTCTAATACATGAGTTTCATTTTCTGTAGCTAGCTGTTGAATTTTCACATATATTTTTAATAGAGGTGGCAATGCCACCTAAATTTGAAGCTTCCTAACACTCCTAATAAATTTTGTTTCTCAGTGGCTTACAATTGTGTCGAACTGTAACCACTCAGGCTAAAATTTTCCAGACTTGGTACCCATTTTAGGCTGAATTTTTAAAGACACTGCCACTCAAAATACCTCATCCATTTCTCAGAAAGACATTCATGTAACACTTAGAGATTGCCCATTTCAGACAAACAAAAATAAAACCTTACAACAGTTTGTTGGAGCAACACTGAATATATTATTTTGTGTGGTAGAGACTCAAAATGTAACAGGTGGAAAGTGAAATCTGGGCTAAGGATGTGCTGCATGCCATTCCTGCTGCATGCCATTTCTGTCTCTTAGTTGTAGCCTTTCAAACAGTCCCTGAGTTTGTCCATGCTCAGACAAGAGCTGAGGCAGTTGGCAGCTGCATGCTTAGAAATTCCTTCCGCACTGGTTGTGTTTTCCTGCCTGCTGCCAGCTCTCGAGGCCAGGAAGTGCCTCTTTCTTTCTCCCTCTTTGTGTGAACTCAGTGTTTCTCCTGCTGATTGCTAAGCCCAGGCTCTCTAAGGAGGACAGTGTCCAATGTGAACTGGAGAAAATTCAGCTCAGGAAGAGTTTGGAAGTTAGATGTGGCATTGTACGCTAGGACAGGCACCATGTAGAGAAAATGGAACAGATATATCTGAAGCTACAAAGTTCTTAAATCCCATATTTACCAGCAAGCATTCTGTGCAACTCCACTGGGAAAATGAGCATTTTGGTATCTTCTAGTGGCCCTCAGCAGAAAGTATGAGAACATCACCCAGGAGTCACAAAACTAACTCAAGAGACAAGAGGTCTGTGCAGTGGAGACAAAACTTGATGTGCCTGAAAGGGTACCTGTGCATGTCACTCAGTTGCTGCCTGACGGAATTCCTGTTTTGTTTTTCTCCATTTTTCTTTATTAAAAACTTAGGGAATTAGTCTCTTTCTCCTTCAGGCAAAGACACTTTTGAGAGAACCCTGACATTTCAAAGTCAGGCACTCAAAACTTAGAAAACAGCAGGTAAGAAATGCAATGCAGTTAAATGCATGTCATAAAACAAGGTTTTTAGTCCATTTTTAACTACCTTACTTCAAAATAAAAATGTTGCAAGACGTGCACAAATGCAATGGACAAGTTAGACTCTTAACTAAGTCTCTCTTAAGTTTATTTTGAAAGGTTTCATGGCCTTTTCCTTTTCCATGTCCTGCTCAACACAAAAGTTTGGCAAAATGTTTTACTTTAACCTTGTAAATGTGTTTACAGGGAAAACTCTACCTTCTTGAAAAGTGAATCCAAACTGTGGACAGATTTACAACAGAAAATAAGCATGTTTTGCCATTATTGGGCTAAATGCATCCAACAAAATATCACATAGTGCATAGCAGTGGAGAGTTTTTGTTGTTGTATGGTACCAGCACTAACACTGCTGACTTTATCTATTTTGATGGTCCTTTTCCCCATAGCTCAGCCAAGAAGATCCACAGCAGTAAACATGGAATGTATTTTAGTCATTCTCATGGTCTTATTGAAGTTTTTCTAGATATTGCATCATAATCTACAGGAGCCTTTGCTGAATGTATAACACAGTGCTTCAATAACTATTTCCCTTCTTCAAAGCCTTGGAAAGGATTATCAAGTGTTGTGATTCTGAGAAATAAACACCATTTAAACTATGACAGAAGTCATTGAGATGAACCACGTCAAAGAAGTAGGTGTGGGGGTTGGACCATCTCCTACCTTGCAAATAAATCCTTGAAAGTTAGCACTGAGAAAATTGTCCTAGTGCAGGGTTGGGGCCCATGCAAGAGACAGCATTTCTACAGGAGAGGAAGCAAATATTGCTTCAATGGAATCAGTGTTGGTTGGTGCAGACTTGAAGACTTTGAAATAATTTATCTTCATGAACACCACATTTTTGCCCAGACATTATACACTATTATTCAATAAAAGGCATCACATCCTCTAACTAAGTTATTTATTTCCCTAATCTTTGGAGAGTGGATGCAGCAACCCAAAAAATTGTTATTTACATCAATAAAAGCCCAGAATAGTCCTTTCAACATGTTGAAAGTGATCTGGTCCAAGTCTACACAATGAACTGCCCGTATCTGTCTCCAGCCCAGAGAATGCACTAAGATTTTGTGGTCCTTCAAGCTGAGCAATGTTTAGATATTTGGTATAAATACATACATTATCTCTTGGACATATTTTTCATTTGATGTCTAATAGGAGCACTCTGGCATGCAATTCACAAATAAGGGAATGCAAGGACTGCTTTTCTGTATGAAATATCTTCACATAATTTTCAAAATGAACTATGACAGTACTGTAGACAAGAGACTACTGTAGCTTGTTTGCATATGTTGCCCTAGAGACTGATGCCACAGTTAGTAGATCAAGATCTCATGAGAAAGCATAGGCTGAGAGATCTAAGAGATCTATCTCTTATAAGCAAAACACAGTTAATTCCCCAGGAGGACAACAAAATGGCCAAAGCAAGGTGTAGTTCCAAGAAATTATTTGGGCATTTTTTCTTCTGGTTTAAAACTCTAATTGGTTCCTCTAAATCTACCCTTTTCCATCAGAATGCCACCTTCCCTTGGCACATCTTTGAAATAAATTATATTATTTTGTTTTAGCAGTGTATTCCACTGTTGCTTGCACACATTGCAGTTTGTTACAGAATTTGAAACAATACTGCAAGATTTTTATCATTGACTCTTTTTTTTCTCCTTACTTTTTATTCTTAGTTTATTACATCTAATAGAGCTGTAAAGATCAGTTATAAATAGGGTCAGTAATACTTTTAATGTGCTTTTAACAAATAAAGCTACCCAGCACTACCTCATAGCAGTATGTTTTTTAACAACAGCCTTAGAACCAATGTGACTTCAGTTCATGTGTTTGCATTTTGCGCTATGCAGAGCGAGTGCCTCAGCATTTCAACACCAGAGATCCCTTCTGGTGTTAAAGGGTGTGTTTAACTTCACTTGCATTTTTTCCTTTTCCAATTAGAGATTATAAATCATCAATTGATAGGAAAATTGTTCATCTTGAAAAATAATTAAATAGACGTGTGTCATCTGATGCTGACTAGAAGTCAAGGGATACAATATGTGTTTAGGTTACCCAAAACTTTACAATCTGCAGACAGTGGCTGCCCGACACCTAGAGCCACCCTCTACAAGTATATATCCTCTTGTCTCTTACTAATGGGTGGAACACACAACAAGGGAACTGTGAGTGTACCCACCAGGGATACACATCCATGCTAGAGAAGTTTCTTACTGGCTTGTGGAATGGTTGGGTTTTATTTTCCTTTTGTGTGTGCGTGTGTGTGTTTTGTTTTGCTTTGTTTTGTTTTAATCGGGTGTTTCTTCTAAATAATTTTCCTCTAACCCATTTTACAGGGAAGAATAACAATGCCTTTTTCCTTGGCTAAACATAGCTACTTCGCAATTCATTTGTCACCATGCTATACACACATTCCAGCTGGAATGGGAGCACAAGTGATTTCTTGAAATCAGGCTGCAGGATGTTCTGTGCTGACTTTTTTACTGTGAGAGGAACATCTTTCTCAGTCTACTGCAATTCTCTTATTCTCACACTTTTTCTCTCAAGGAAACAAAGCACAACCAAATGACATTAAAAGCATGGAAAGCACTAGATACCAACAAAGTAAAGGAATTGCCTTGACTCTGGTTCTTATACAGATTAGGGTTCTGAACCAGCAAATGCTTCAATGACTCCTGGCACTAGTTGTGATGCAAGCCTGGAGAAGTGTCTTTCGGGATGCAGACTGGAAAATTAGGGACTTTTAGAATGGTAACAAAAATTATGAATAGCTCAGTGACAGAAAAACTTTTATTTAACTTTTTATAATAAGAATTAAACATCATGAGAAAACATTTACAACATGATCTATTCTTTGCCTTCAATTTTCTGCTCTGCAGCCTTTGTACAGGGTAGCTATTATTTTCTACAGGGACATCTTCCTGCACCAAAATCATGGTGCCGATGTCCCTCTGCTACCACCATCCACATTATTAGTAATTATGTAGTAACTATTTCCTTTTTTTTGTTGTTATCATTGTATGTGGTCCTAATCATGAAACAGAAATTCAGGAGGGCTTCATCTGCTTAAACATGGATATTTGAAATTTAGGTATCAACATCTGGCTAAACATGTTTTGGTCTGTGCCTTTGGTTTTCCAGCACAGATGTGAAACTTGTAAAATCTTTTAGTTGTGATGAATGTGTAGATTCCGATATTGCTCTCAGTAAAGTTCCTAAAATTCCTATTCAAATGCCATGTTACTGTAGCAAACAGCATACAAAAAAGGAAAAATGGCACCAGCAGGAAAAAAAACATGCTAGAGGATACTGCCTGGAATATATTCTGCCCTCACAACAACCACATTATCTTCCAATAACAGTAATGGAAATTTTGCATACTCATCAGGGCATAATATATAGCTAAGCCTTTGACTGCTTTGATATATATTTATGAATGTGGCTATACGTTTATTCCTTCAGCCAATTTAATCGTCTGTGATTCAGAGTTTATATTTATTCATTAATACCTGCAAATAGAGAAAAACAGTATGGAGAAAACACTCATTTAAAGAAAAACAATCTGATTATATGGTGAAATATGTCAGGCATAAAGAAGTAAATTAAGGCTAATATTTTTTATCCCATCAATTGTTTGGAAAAAAATTTGCATATTAAAAATTTATGGTACAATTATAGATCAGATCATTAGTGTAAGAAAGGGTACATGCTGTTTCGCATAAACATTAACAGACATAAATATCTTAGCATATGGAATTTTTTAACTATGTGTCTGCAGATGTGAGGAGTTTTGATTGAGACACTGTATAAACAAAACACACGAAAAAGTATGGAGATATCTGTTCATTTATGTGATTGAATTTGGACTAGTTTTCCTAATTGAATTGATATCACATTGTGAATTATTGTGAAATTAGTAAATTTGAGAATTAGAATACTTTAGATTAATAAACTAATTGAAGACTAAAGGCAGGCTGCAGATCATGCAGCCAACTACCTTCTCTTGAAATTGCAGGTAAAAATTGCCACATTCCAATGTAATAACTATAATTTTGCTTTATTTTGAGTATTAAAAGACTTGTACCTAAAGGCACCAATTTAGAAATAAATAACAATATAGTAAAAATTGCAGATATATACCCAAAACAAATCATAAATATTCAACATTCAGATGTTATGGACTTGTTTTAAATGTTAGACCTGTAACTCTGTGGTTGGAATTTTTTTGGATTTGAGGAATTACAATATATGTTCTCTGCAGACAAAATTTTAAAATACAAATGCTAAGCCTTCGCTTACAAACCTGCTTTTTCTCTTTTTTTTATGAAGAAGAAGGATTCTTTTCCTGGTATGAGCAACAAATCCAGCCTCTAAACCACCTTACTGGATAAAAAAGGCAAGTACTAAAATGTGAATGCCTTGCTTTTCAATCAGAGTTTCTAGAAGGTTAGATTTCACCAAGCCTGGTTCTTTTATTGCAGTGTTAATGACATATCCTCATGTTAAGGGCATGCCAAAATGCTGAAACCCTCCAAACCCAATCAACTCCGCTATCATCAAAGAACTCAAACGTGTGTTTTTAATGTCAGGAAATGATATAATCTCTCTTAGAGCTCTCTCATGACAAACTGACCCAATTTGAATGTCATAGCAATGATCCTGAACTTTGGATGGTTTCTGTTGATAGGGAATTTCCAGATTTGATAGTTCTGCTGCTGCTTATGCTGGGCTCACCAGCCCTGCCTAGTTTACAATCCTCTAAATTGCAACAAATCAAAAATTGTCCAAGCATGACATTGGAACCTGTTGCAAAATATCACCCTCAACTTCCCCAAAGATGAAATGAGATCATGACTAGAACACAAGACTGAGTATATTTATAATAAAGATCAGTTTGATTCGAAAGATTTGTCTTAAATCTTTTTCAGGTCCTGGTTTCTTTGAATTCAATGCAAGTTTTATGCATATGTCTACTGTGACTTTTCTTGCAGTCCAGTTCACATCTGTTTTTTCCCTTCTTGTACCAGTGTTAGTGTGAATAAAAACTTGGGCTGCATCACTTTGTTTCATCTGGTTTCATAATGAAAGGAAAATTTACACAGAAGTTAATGCAATTTTCCAGTTGGTCTGATTAACCTGAAAATGAAAACCAAGTTCATGCAAAAGTTTTTCATAAAGAACTGAAGAAACTTAAAAAAAAAAAAAAGTAGAAAAAAAGATTGAAAAGAATTGAAAAAAAGATTGTTTTTTTATTTTTGCCAAGACAAAACATCCCCATTTCTAAATAATTTTTAAGATAAAAACATATTTTTAAACCTGAAATTTACAGCCTATGGGGTTTTTATTAGTAAAATTAAGTCAATTTTATAATGAAAATTTTAACAATAAAAATCAGTTTTGTCTTAAAAGCGAAAAGTTTTTTGATTTATTTAGCTTTTTTTCTTTTTTCAGTTGAAAGTGATGATTTCAGAAACAATTTGCAAATATTGTACCTGATTGGTATTCCTCTGTAAATAAACAAATTCCTGGAAAATTTCAGTCTGGTACATGGATGGTTTTGAAACATGAACAGGAATAAACTAGCCAGTTTAAAAGAAAAGACTTAAAATATGTAATGCAGTTATTGATACAAACATTTACCTCAGCTTCACATCTTGATGCAGAAGGGATTCAGATGCCATGCTATAGAATAACTAAAATCCAGTCATCCAGTCCATCCTATTTCAACTGGAGAAAGGAGCTTCTCATCAGTAGAATGTTGAAACATAGATTTTTTGTTTCATTGACCTGTAGTGAAGATGATGGCTTCATTGCTGCTCGATTTCCGTGAAGTGTAACTGACTGCAAAAATCAAAGCACTAAAGTACAGTGTTTAACAGTGGTGCTCTCTTGCTGTGGCCCCCACGTGTAACGACAACTGCAGAACACACTGCTGCCAAAATTGATCAAATACACACTGAACATTTAACTCTGCTTTGGGCAAAATCAGCCAGAAAAATATGGGTATTTTCCTCTGCTCCTGAGGTGATCAAAATCAGGTGAGAAAGCTCAGTAGGCCTCCAGGTCTCACTGTAGAGATTAGAGCAGGATGGGCTGTGCGTACAAAAAACCGGGCTGCTTCTCTAGTGGGAGAAAGTGGGCATCACTGGGAAAGTTGGTTTAGGGCTCTTTGCAGGTGTTAGCCAAATGTTAACTAACATCTGCAAGGTTTATTGTGTAATCTTTTAAGTGCTGAATACTATGTTGACTGTCTCTACCCAAAGTAAACCGAAATCAGAAGATATCTGAAAAGATGTCAGTCAAAACACTACTAAAATAAAACGCTGCCTTTGTGCAAAAGACTTCCCTCCTTGTGCCCTTCTAAAGAGCATGGAACTACACACACCAGAAGAAAAGGATACTAAGCTAGGTACATATAAGAGAGTCATAATGTCTGTGCTCTTCCCACTGCAAGATGAGAGGATTTCTACCAGTAGACCTGCAACATAAAGTATAGAACACAGGGTCTTTACAAAAAAATCAAAGAGCATGTAGAGATTTTAAATTAAACTCTGATTCTTAATAAATATCTCAATATATTTTCTCTGAAGGAAGAGGCACATTTCAAATGGAAAACTTATTGGATTCCACTACATTTTCATCAGCATGGTCTGACAATTGTTCAGTTCATACGAGCTAGCACACTGTTTCCTTTCTGGGAGGTCTTCAGCAATCCTAAAGACAGTAACTTCAGCTGGCAAGGCTGATTTCTTCTTCTTCAGACATCCAGATGCTCCCCTGAAAGTAATGAACTGTGTGAAAAGCTTATGGCTTTCATCTGAACATTAATAAGAAAGAATGAAAAGTGAAGAATACTAGCATTTCAAAGCTAAATTCAAGCCAGATCCCTAGACTGTTTAACACCTGAAACTACACTGTCTGAGTGGACTTAGTCCATTCATTGACAATAAGAATAAATTTCTTTTCCTTTTAAAGCTTTAAATTATTTGTATTCCCCCCTTTTCTTACAGTTTTCTTTGACATTCACACTAATGTAATTACTTCAACAGCTGACATGTTCAAATAGCAAAGACTTGAGTAGGTACCGTGCATAATTAGAAGAGAAACAAATTTGATCTTGCTGACATAAAGAAAAAAAGGAGAGCTATGGGTAGATACATGTAAGAAAATAGATAGATAGATAGACCGGTTGAACATAATTCTCTAGTAGAGTAGTAGCTAAAAAATGGAGGTATGTGTTGCTGTATGACATGGCACAGGTCAAGATGAGCCAACTAACATGGAACACTGAAAGAAGTAGGCATCAAAATGTCAAGTCAAATTAGTCAGTGGAATCACTTCCACATAATGGCTGGCTGTGAAAACTGAGCACTTAAAAATGTAAATAAAAAGAAAACCTACTCCTCCGTACGTCTTAAGGGCTAAAAGCACCTGCTCACCAAGCTTGCAAAAGATATATTACAGCTAATAGGCAAGTTTTGAAACAATTTGTAAAGAATTAATCAGAGAAGCAAACTGCTTTTGTCCTAAACATCACTTCTACTGACTCAAGGAATTTGCATGCAAAGTTGGTCTTCTCCATGACTTGCTGCCATGCTTCATTTGTTCTGTTGTGAACTGTGAGGTCCTGGTTTGTATTCTCCCAAATGCTCATGCAGAAGTGCAAACACGTTATTGCACACACCAAATGGGCAGTTACAAGTGTAATCACTTGCTGGCACAAAATTGGTCACACCGAGCACAAAACAAAACACAGTTCCTGTGTAATTACTTTGAAGCACTCATAAGAGAACATATGGCATGCAGAAATGAATTTTCAAAAACTTGTTTGAATGTTTTTTCCCCATAGATTTATAAAATCCACTATTAGGGTATGTGATTCCTGTTCCCCATCAGTTTCCTGAATGATTGCACAGGAAAGTTGTGGTCATATTAAGAAATTCATGCAGTTCCTGAGTAAACCTCTTCTGTAGACCAGGAGCAATTATTTGGAATTTGCCTGGCACAGTTGTGGTAGTGAGGGGCTACAGGGGTGGCTTCTGTGAGGAGCTGGCAGAAACTTCCCCCACATTTAACAGAGCCAATGTCTGAGCGAGGGGGTGCCCAGAGGAGGCTGTAGCTCCATAGGAATCCCGTGCTGGAGCAGGCTCCTGGGAGGACCTGTGGCCCTGTGGAAAGAGGAGCCCATGCTGGGCCAGATTTGGCAGGCCTTGTGATGCCATGGGAGACCCAGGCTGGAGCAGTGCATGAATAACTGTAGCCATGGGGAAGAGACTCATGTTGGAGAAGTTAGTGGTGGACTGTCTCCCATGTGAGTGACCCCACGCTGGATCAGGGGAGAGGAGTCCTGTGCCTGAGGAGGAAGGAGTGGCAAGGAACCTAGTGATGAACTGACCACAGCCCCCGTAACTCATCCCCCTGCACCTCTAGAGGGGAGGAGGGAGAGAAAATGGGGCATGAAGTTGAGCCCAGGAAGAAGGGAGGGGTGGGGCAAAGGTGTTTTAAGATTTGGGGTTTATTTCTCATTATCCTACTCTGATTTGATTGGTAATAAATTTAAGTTGTGTCTCTTTTGCCCGTGATGGTTACTTATGAATGATCTCTCCCTGTTCAACCCATGAGCTTTCTTTTATATTTTCTCTCCCCTGTCCAGCTGAGGAGGGAGTCACAGAGCCTCTTTGGTGGGCACCTGGTGTCCAGCCTGGGCCTGCCCACCACAGCAATATTTCCAAAAGATGTGAAAGAGTGAAGGTAGTAATGATTTTGAGTTAGAAATAAATCTTTTAGTGAAGAGCCTGCAATAAACTTGTAAATACATAAAGGGTAAAATCTTGTTCTCTAACACAGAGACTGGAAAATATACAACACAATATCAAACAGTTTAGTTTCCAAGAAATATAAATATTATCTTGATTTGAAGGTGCAGCAGTTCACACTTATTGAGTTCCACTTGAAGAACTGAACTTTCCAATTGAAACTGAGTCAAAACTGACGGTTTATCTGTGGTCTCTCTTCAGGCTACTTTTATGAAATAACCAACTGCACTCCAAAAATGGACAACAGAGTAAATATTTCCAGAAATATTTCCAAAAATATTTAAGTGTTTCAATTCTTTGTTACTCAAGTAAAGTACTAATAGGGTTTTAACATCTATTGCAAATTGTTATCACTCTTAAAATGACAAGTATGTTCAAACATAAAAAGAAAAATTAAATACACATCAAATAGAAAGGTATTTACAAAGACAGGAAGAAGACCATTTTAGAAATTCAATCAACATCACAGACAGAATAATTTTTACTGGAAAAGAGAGGGACAAGTAAAGAGCTATTTATCAGGGCTTCCTTACATTGCAATTTTTACTTGGCCAGGGTCATGGCTGCATTCTTAGGATTGCATATATATCAAGCTACATTCAGAGCTGTTCCCCTGTGTTCTCCCAAAAGATGTTATCTTTTGGGAGGACACATATTGTCATCCATGACCTAGCAGAGCAGTGGGCTGAAAAATAGGACGATAATTGAGATTGGAGAAAGCAAATAATCTCATCCTGACTTTTTTAATGAGTCAACTCACAACAGAAGTCTCAGTAATGTTGAAGGTTGTGGAGCCTCACAGAAAATCTTAATAGAAAAACCTTTGTCCCCAGGCAAGCTTATTTGCAGACGTTACAATCATATGCTCCCACAGAGAAGTGAATAATGTCATGAAAACCCAGATCCTTCTGCTTCTGATGCCACAAAATCATGAAAAAAATTGACTCTTTAAAGGGCAGAAAGAGTCTACATAAAAAAGAGTATGTTTGGCCATGTTGGTAAAGCTGTGTATGCAATTAAATCATACCAGACACTCAAACACCATTTTTACCATAGCCACAGGAACATGTGGATTTGTGAAAAACCAGGAACAGGACATCATGTTCTCCAATATAGGGGCCCTCCTTTGTTGTCTTCTTTTCCTGCTGGTTCAAACAATTAAAGCCAGCACTGGTCTAAGCCTGTTATGCTTATTTTGAGGGAGCTGTAACTTCCACCTGAATTTACTCTCTCTCTTCTTCTTTGTGCTTAAAGAAAATCCATAATTAAAACCCAACACTTATCTTCATCAGTCTTTTAAACTTTCATAGTTTTCAGTGCTGCATTTTTGTATGAGGTATGTATTTCCTTTCCCTAATAATCCCCTAAAGCCACAACCCCAGGAGCCTATTCATCGCCAGCACCATGCAGGACAATGGAAAAAAAAGAAGCCTTAGTTTTAACCAAATGCTGGCCCATGAAACCAAACAGGGAGTGAAACGAGCTATGTGAGCCCATGCAGGCTCCTATTGTTGGCTCTTACCCTCTGCAAGTTGTCCAGGTCCTTTGTCAGTACAGCGGACTAGCTCATAGAATAGGTGAAACCTAATCCAGTTGTGTTCGTGGTCTCAGATAACTTGAGTATCAGTTGTATTTCCTGGTTCTCTGACTATCCCTGCCTGTTTCATAAATTTCATAACTCTTATTTATTCTTGGAATTTATTTGGCCATGAAGAAATCAGTTCCCCTCAGAACAAAGGCTGGGCGTGCCTGTGGGTCGAGATAGTTCACAGGCAGGACTGAAGGGCAGTGAACAAGTGTAGCTTTTCCTTCCCTGTGCTATCCTCCAAATTACCCCAGAAAACTTTGCATGTTCATTCCTGCTCTTATGAAGCATCCCAGGGCATACAATGCATACCCTCAGTAGTATGCCATAAATAGAGCTCTGCAGTCTACTCCAGAAGCCAGTTAAAATATTCCTCACAATTTGAATAGAAAAGCACCACAAAATATTGTGAGAATATTACAGCAAAATAGAATCCCTACTGGTCATTACAACCTAGTTCAGCATTTCATCTCTTGCAGGGGCATTAGGAGATGCAATACCAGGAGCACACGTGGACCCTGTGGCTCACTCACCTCATGCTTCTTCAGTTTCTGCAGCAACCAATTAGGGATATTAGAGTGCACAGCCTTGCTGGTTTGTGTATGTTAATTGACCTGCTGTCCATAAACTTGTCTAACCTCTTTATAAGGTTGCCAGTGATGTCTGTCTCCAGAAGGTCACTACACTATATAAAAAAATATTCTCTTTAGCCTGTTTTAAATCAATTGTGCTTATTATAATGAATGATTCCATAGTCCTGGTATTGTGAAGGGTGGTGAAAAAAGATTTTACACTTACCTTTTCCAGCCTTTCATGATTCCCTCTCCACAGCCTTCTCCTTTCAAACTAAAACATGCCAACCATTCCAGTCTCACGTTCTAAGGCAGCTGCTCCATCCATTGGTTATTTCAGTTGCCAACATAACTTATCCATAGCACTTTTTCTGCTGATCAAGACTCAGTGCTGGAGCAGATGCAATTAGCAGTGTTGAATTTAACTGATAATTCTACAGCTTTCCATTATCTCATTAAAAGCTCATATTTTGGCACTAAAGCAACCTATAATATGAAGTATGGCACCTGAGCAGGGGTGGTCGGTGTCAGAGAGCAGGATGAGAAAATCCTCATGCATGAATATGCAGAATACTAAGCAAATGCTTAGATTGAAATCTTTCTG
This sequence comes from Atrichornis clamosus, assembly GCA_013400975.1. Classification (NCBI taxonomy): domain Eukaryota; kingdom Metazoa; phylum Chordata; class Aves; order Passeriformes; family Menuridae; genus Atrichornis; species Atrichornis clamosus. The sequence goes on along the minus strand of WBMZ01008479.1, from coordinate 25,320 downwards.
AATACTTCTGAATTCCTTGAAAGACAACCAAAGCAGCTCATCAAACTCTGATCTCGTATCACTCTCACTGTTGTGAAACTGTGTTGACTTTGCTGGCTGGATCTTCAAATGTATGCAAGCGTACATAAGAGAGGATTCTGGCCCAGGGCTTTTTGCTCCCTGTGGCTTGGCAAAATTACTAGAGAGCTGCTCAAAACAGAGGCCTGAGGAATGCTGTAACCAGGCTATATCCTCCCTATTGTCAGGTTCTGCAAGAGGCAGAAAAATTATGAGATTTAGAGTAGATACTGTAAAAGCAGTAGACCTCAAAAGACCACTTCCATTTTCACTGGATTTTTCTCCTCCATCACCTATCAACAGAAAGGGCTCGACAGGAACACTACTGTGGTAGAGATCTCGCTGGAAAACCCCAAATAAACTACTAAAATATAAGAGACAAGAACATGCCAACATTACATACAGGTAAAATCATCTGATCTTAGGGGTTGAGACCTCATTGAAAGAACAGGCTTTTGTGGAGTGACAGAAGCATCCCCAGGGAGTCAGTGGGCTGTGATGGGCATAAGCAGAGGAGATGAATTTAACAGGGAGTGAGGCACAACTCTGAGAGAAACACAAACCTTTGGATTTTAGTCTGCTGGAAGCCTTTGGGTGAGATTGGATCTAATCATCCTCTAAACCTGGTTTCACCCATTCGTCCTAATATTTCTATGTTCTTTATTCTGGAGTAATAATTAGAAAAATACATGTACACATAACCATGTTTCAAAATGACATGTATGCATTTTTTAAATTGTCGGAAAAAGAAAACCTTCCTCTTTTTTCAACTTCTAGAGAGAAGATACAGGATCTTACTTCAAGTGCTACTCAGGAATCACAGAGTCTGGCATTCAGATAAGTTTTTCTGATTTTGCAACTTTTTGCCTTGACCCATCGTAACAAACCTTATCATTGTCTCTACCAGAACAAGAAGTTTTGTCATTATCTGTAACAATAGCAGTAGCAGCAGGAGTTGGCAATCGAATTTTCTGGATGAAATGTGTTCATCACCAGGTACTGTTAAGTGCTAAAATGTTGCTGTAAAGAAAAACTTGGGAAAGGAGGGCAGATTAAGATTTTTTTATAGTTGTCATGTCTTAGTGAGAGGTGTCTCTTTCCCTTCCACAATGATGCATATAGAAACAATGCATAAGTCTGCTACCTCAGTCACCTGAGCACAAGGTAAAAATAAGGTTGTTAGCTTTTTCACATCAAAAAGTATCAGGACTGCTGAGTTCTTAAAGTTTTTGTGAATTTAATTTCCAAATCATATTTTACATTATTTTTTCCCTATTTTTCTGATATTTAATTGCCTCTAAAACTTAGTTTTACCAAATATTAAAATTTAGTTTTGTTACCCCAGTGAAGCTCTCTTAGTGACTGGTTAGAAGAATCGATGCATTCAGCTGAAAGATTGCTAAAAATAAGAAATCAAATTGTAATGATCAGCTGGTCATTTTTAAAACTTATTGTTAGTTTCCAGGCAGTGTTTTAAGTTACACAAGCTAAAATGTACGTACATTCAACACTTTTTCACAGCAGACCTAAAGTACTAACTAATATTTAAAATTCATTTGTTTAGCTTTCTTACTGGCAGTGTATCAAACTCCTCAAAGAATTATTTATACAAAGCTCTCTAAATAGGCAAAAAGGATATTATCAAATCACTTTGGAAAAACGTTGTTGATAAGGGAGGTAACAGAAGATTAACCATTTTGATTAACCATTAACTAAGATCATAATTTATTTGTCACATATGGCACATATGTATTGGACTGATAGGCCTTCCTAGAGACACAGAAGGTACATTCCTTTTCAGTCATGCCATGCTTACATCAGCAGATCTATCAGAGTAATTTTTTTTTCACAATTTTATATACTTCATTTCTCCCCACAGATACAGACTTGCAGACCTTGTTGAAAGCAATTCTTTTATTTTATCATCACGATTTCTCAGAGCCTTTCTGAGTGGCCACAAACCACTTGCTGTAAGAGCCATTGTGGCGGTGCTGTCCATCAGTCCATCCAGACATTGTGTTTCTGTGGGATGAGGAGGAATATCTAAACTGGGAGGGTATATAGCAACAATACTCACAGAGTGGGTACATAAAAATAACGACTACAGGCATGTTCTGATTTGGCCTCCAGACCTTTCCACCACATCTGGCCTGCTGTGGATGATGTACTCAAGAGAGAGGCATAGTTTTGTCCCTGCTTTATGTACTATTAAATATATATGTAACTAGTTCAGTTATGAGCATTCATAGTATAAAGTCATTCATTTTGGAAATTTTTTTGACATTGTCGTATTGTATATCCAGCACTCACTTCACAGTGGAACAGAACCATCCTTTCCCAAAAAGTAATTTTGTAGTTCTCAAAAGGAGGGGATCTTGACTTTCACCAGCCTTGTTTGCATTTACAACCTGTGTGGTCATGTTTCAAATTGAAAACATAGGTCACAGCTATTCCATTCTCTGTCTACATTATGTCCCTTTCCTCAAAGTTCAAATACAAACAGCTAGTCTGACAACCTTTCCACTGTAACAGAGGCAACATTTTATCTACAAAGCTCTTTCTGTTCCAATTAGTTAAATATTGTTATTTACTTATGTAAAATCAAACCTCACTGCTGAGGTTAGAATTATCTCATAGACATTCACAAATGAGTAGGACTTCATGTAACTAGTAACTGAATTCAGTCTGAAGAAACAGATATTCATCTCAGTCTGGTAAAAGTGCTGACAATTTCTCAAAATAATTAGGTTAAACCCATGAAGGCAAAAGAATACAGAAAGTGGAGGAAGAAGGAAGCAGTAACCAGCAGATGGTTGACATAGAGTACTTCTCTCATCCTCTTCAAATCATGGTAGACTACACTAAAAACACATCTGTCCTTGTAGCGAAAGGCTCATCAGACTGAGCAGGATATTCTGTGGCTTCCTGTTGCCTCTGCTACTGCTGCCCTTTGGAAAAGGAGCTGTCCAGCAAGACCTTGGAATGGCTATAAAAATAGCCAAAAACAAAGAGCATAAGCAACCAGGGAAAACTTTAAGCTACCTGCAGACACTCTCAAGAGAAGACAAGTGAACAGTAGATTCTTGTTTTTCCAGGTGAGGTATCTGTATCATGAACTTACTTGCTAAAGGTGAACTGAAGCAATCTGTCTCCTCAGAAATACAGACTGAAAAAGAGAGACTCAGAAAACTCATATGAGTAATTTTTTTCACATTCACAACAAATATACAGGAAAATTTTAAGTCATGTTCAGTGTTGTTTGTTGTCTGAATGATGATGCTGCATGAGTGACTCACTATGGTCCATCTGGGGACAGAACAACTATTATGTTACCCATGGGGATCTAAGTGCTTGTTCATTGTCTTAAAATAAGAAATGGAAGACCAAGAACTCCAGTATATGTGTATATCAAGGGATTGATTGACACACCATTAAAGTCAGGAGGGAGGGGATACAACTTGTTATAGTGTGGACTTCTATAACTGAACTTCTGGCCATGAGTTTCCTTCATAACCAATAGAGGAAAGACCAGTAAAATCCAAAAACTTTAGGGTGTAGTACCTCTTATTCTAGAGCAGGCAGTACTTTTGGTCAGATCAATCACACTCACAACTCTATTGTCTCTATTGGAGTTGACTACAAAAGGATAACTATCTCAGACACAAACTTACAGTGTGAATATCAAAAGATAGACAAGGTATTTTCCACCAGGGGATTTCATGTAATGTACAATGTGCAGTGTCAGAAACTTTGCTTGGGAAAAAGATGGCAGAAAAGATGAAGGCATGAGTCAAAGCAAAAGAAATATTGAGATAAGAAGCAAATATCTTAATTGTTATCTGGTGTTTAATATATTCTCTTATTTGGATTGTCTTGTATTTTACCATGTCTTCTTCGACAAGGCTAAGACTGTGTTCTAAGAGGTAAGTCATATGTCAGGGGAACTTTTCTATGACACTGGATGAAAAGCACAGTGATCCAAGTCATAGATAGAGACCAGTCTGCAATAAGCTAAAGTCTTCCAGAGCATGTTAACCTAGCTGAAACAGCATAGCCACTACTGAAAATAATCATTAGTATAACCTCCTGTTGCTGGTTGTTTTGTTTTGTTTTCTAACATTGGAACTACAGTCATTCCCTTCTGTTCATTTGATTAATCACAAAAGACAATATTTTCATGCCTGGAACCAGGCCATATTTTTACTGTATATTTTTATGATATTTACACAGCAGTTGGAATTAGAAAAGATTGTCATAAGAGCTCCAGCATTCCATCAGATAAACAAAAAGTTACGTGGGTTGATTAGGTTCACCTTGACAAAGGGGTCAATGTCTGAGACTTCATCTGAGAAGTTCGTATCCACAGACCTCAAGGTGAATATTTGCTAGTAATTAACTTAAACTAGCTTCTGGAATAGGAATTTAAGGGCTTTATTGTTCATCAGATCAGACATCTACTTTTCACTGACTTCCGAAGGAGGTGAGCATGCAGAAGGCACAACGCTACTGCAGTGTTTTCCTTGGAATATGAACTGTGCATTTGTGACTGCTAAACAATCAGTTGTACGGATTCCATGAAGCACTCTCAGCCAGTCTAAAATAATATTCAGCCACGATTACTGGTAAAAAGATAAATAGGCATGAAATTAAAAACATATCCATCCATAACCTGAAACAAGTTGGATAATTCTCCTGAATCTCGTTACAATAATTTAACCAAATAGTAGCAAAATTTACTCATAGTTTACCAGACCTTAACATGTCAAAAAAATGAGTTAAATGTTCCACTTTCTTTGGAGAGGTGGAAAGAAAATTCACATGCATAAGCATTCATATACATATACACTCACTCTTACATAACTTTTTTTCCCCCAGAAGATATTTTGTTTAGACTGAGAGTGAGCATCTGCCATCCTATGAAAACATCATCAGCTATTTCCAAGTTCATGTGAAGGGTCATAATATTTTCTGACTGTTTGCACTAGAGGGAAGTCCCTGAGCATGAAAGGAAACCAGGGAAGAGTTTTGGGGATGGATTAGTATTAAATTCCATGCTGCTAAAAAAATGCCTTAGTTATAAAATTGCATAAGCCTGTATGAGATCTGAGAGCAAGAAACCTGACTTCCGTTCTGTGCTGATTTCTAAGCCCACAAGCAGTTTCCTCAGCAAAACCAGTTTATGACAGAACTCTGCTGTAAGTGTCTCTCAGAACAGACCGTGAGGCATCTTTACACTTGGAGCCATCGTGCTACTGTACATTGGCAGCTGATGGCTTTCTCCTCCTTCATTCAGCACCTTCCCAGACTAGGTTGTTCCCAGTTTCATTCTGTGTGAGAATCTGCCAATCGTTTGCAAAAAGCAGAAAAAAAAAGAATCTATTTATATTTTTTGTAATTTAAGCTGGTATCTGAAGCCCAGCTGGATTTTAAGGCATTCCTATGCCTGCCTTCATTGCTGGCCTGAAATTGATTCAAGAAACTCAAGTGAAATGTCCAAAATTGGAGGATCATTGGATCAGACAGGATTAAAAAGGCCTAGGACCCATTTGACTTTCATTATTGCCTAGTACCTTGACCCACATAATGTGCCTAGAGGATGATTTCCAAGCTTGGTCAAAATATGGCTTCTGTATCATTCCTGGATTGTTTCCAGCAACAAATATTAGCAGCTCACCATGATCTTTCCTCTTGGCAATTTTCAGCTAAATGCCTGTCTGCTCTCAGCTCCACTGATGAAAATCCAAGGCAATGTCACTAAACTAGAGGGGGCAATTCAATTCTGTTCCTTCAACTCCGTTGGCTTCAGGGGACTTGTATCAGTAAGTCAGGACACAGACCAGGCACTCCTCCCCCTTCTCAGATTTACACTAGGACCACTGAATTCAAAGATGACCCATAGTCATGTCATCACTTGAAAAGCATCCTAGCAGGAGACACTAGATCAGGTTGTTGGTATTGCTTCAAATAATCGTCCTTTCTTGATAAACCTTTCCTTCATACCAGTGACACATTTTCTTCTAATGTGTGGGCTGCTGAAGGTATTAAATCAGAAGTCAATATAAAAAACAATTTTGGATAAAATAAAAAAAATTGAAAAATATAAAGCTCTGAGAACTAAAAGCGAAAGATGGTTTAACATGGGTGACATCTAAATGAGTATATAAACAAGTGTCTTGTTCAATCATGGTCCCTGCATGGAAAACAGTGACCAAAATGATTTCAATATGTATAGGAGATACACAAGGGAACGTAAGACAAGGTAACTAGTAGACAGCATATTTGAAGGGAAAATTAGTGTTGAATTATTAGCATTTCTAATTTCAGTGACAAATTTCCCACAGACTTCAGGGCAAGCAAGCCTTCTGTCCCATCCTTGATGATCACAGATTGTCCCAAACTTAACTTTTCATTATGTCATACAACATGGTAATGAAAACATTTAAAAAAATTTAATGTTCTTTAAGGTTGCGTAAGCAAATAATAATTTACTGGAGTTTGGAGGAGTAACAGTTAATTTTACCACTCTCAGGTTGTGTTTTACTGTCACACAATGGAAGCGTCACAAATCAGTTCCTGTACTAGCAGTGAGTGAATATGTACACCACACAAGGAGGTATTCCCCTTTACTCTGACTGAGCCTCAGAAAGCTATCCACTCTGCTGTAAAGGTTTTTGTGAGAACCAGACAGCTCATCACATCAGAGGGAAAAACCCTCTTTGTGCGATGGGTTGTGCCACTGCAGTTCATCTGCTTGCATGTTTGATCTGCTACTCTGTTTAATTTTCCTATCATGGTCTTGCTAGGAATGTACTCACAATGTTCAGAAATTGGTTTCTCCTGGCCTTTCAGAAACATGTGACTCATTTCCTTTCCACAGTGACATCTTTTGTCAGAAGTGTCAGCAGAAATAAAGCAGTTATCTTGGATCATCAGTAATTTGCATATATCTGTTAATCGTTTAACCCTGAAAATCTAGACAAGTATTCAAAGTATTAATCAGCTTCAGTGGGATTTGTTGTTCTTTGTTGCACAAAGATGTTTTAACATCTTTGGAAATCAAAATCTGGGGAACTGAACTACTGACAGAAAAGTCCATGTTTGGGTTTCAGTTTTTCAAGTTCTGGCCTTCATTAATTTTATCAGGGAAAAAAAATCAGGAAAAAACAATAACAGTGCATTTTGCCCAGCAACTATCAGTTCAGTAATGAGAGACATTTTCAACAGACCACTAAGCTGACCTAGTATAATTTCAGCTTAGTTGATTGGCATTTAATAGCTTTGATGATCATTTGCTGAAAGTTTGCCATGTTATCTGTGTGCCATGCTGTCCTGTACACAACCTGCACAAGTGTTTCTCAGGCTCACCTTCCAAGAGGGGAAAAAAAAAAGAAACTACAAATTTTCTGAGAGAGGCTAAGTGCAATAAATGCTATCTGTGATGCTCTGGTTCTAAGCAATGGCTACAGGCCTACATCCCTGCCATGGACAAGGAGACACAAGGACGCTCTGTAAAAGTCCTTTGTACTAGAGAGAAGAGATAAAATAACTTCCCGTCCAGTAGATGAGGGAAAGGATGTGGATGTAGTCTACCTGAATTTCAGCAAAGCCTCTAATACTGTCTCCCATGGCATTCTGCTGGAGAAGCTCTCAGCCCACAGATTGGACGGGGCACTCTTGCCTGGGCTGAACCTGACGGGATGGCTGGCCCAGAGAGTGGTGGTGAATGGTGCCACACTCAGTTGTCAGACAGCGTCACTAATGGTGTTACCCAGGGCCCAGTCCTGGGCCCAGTCCTGTTTAACATCTTTATTGATGATCTGGACAAGGGGGTCCAGTGTACACTCAGTAAGTTAATGGTCAACATTAAGTTGCATGGGAGTGTTGATCTGCCAGCGGGTAGAAGGGCTCTGCAGAGGGCTCTGGCCAGGCTGGATCAATGAGCCAAAGCCAGTGGTATTGGTTCAACAAGACCAGGTGCCATGTTCCACACTTTTGTCACAACAACCCCCTGCAGTGCTACACGGTGGGAGGAGAGTGACTGGAAAATATCCTAGGGGAAAAGGCCCTGGGGTGTAGGCTGACAGTGGCTGAACATGGTCCAGCGTGTGTCCAGGTTGCCAAAAAGGCCAATGGCACCTGGCTTGTATCAGCAATAGTGTGGCCAGCAGGACCAGGGAAGTGCTTGTCCCCTTGTACTCCGCACTGGTTCAGCCACACCTCGAGTGCTGTGTCCAGTTCTGGGCCCCTCACTACAAGAAAGACATTGAGGAGCTGGAGAGTGTCCAGAGAAGGTGAATGGAGCTGGGAAAGGGCCTGAAGCAAAAGTTTTGTGAGGAGCAGCCAGGGAGCTGGGGATGTTTAGCCTGGAGAAAAGGAAGCTTGGGGAGATCTTATTGCTCTCTACAACTCATTGAAAGGAGGTTATAGGCAGAGAGGGGGGTTGGTCTCTTCTTCCAGGCAACCAACAGGAGGACATGGATTCAACCTGCACTAGGGGAGGTTCAGGTTGGATATCAGGAGGAATTTATTCCTGGAAGGGGTTGTTAGGCAATGGAACAAGCTGCTTGGGGAGGTGGTGGAGTCACTGTTCCTAGAGGAGTTAATAAAATGACTGAACGTGGCATTTAGTGCTGTTGTCCAGTTGACAAGGCAGTGATTGACCAAAGGTTGGCCTCAATTATCTTTTTCAACCTAAATGATCCTGTGATTCTATGATGCAGCAGCAATGCTGCTGTTAATATCCCGATCAAGTCTACATTAAGTTCTTTCCTATCCAACATTTCTATTATGCTCATGATCATAATATTTCTGTTTTCCCTTCCAAGCACAAGAAAATCCAGGGAGAAATAAAGTCATGCAAAAACTCTTTGGACTATTTTTTACCTATGCATATGAAAGCGGAACGAGCATGGTATCATTTGAGCAGGAAGGTGGGCAAGTAAAATGCAGACCTAGGGATGCTCCACATCATATATTCCCCTCATGTAAGAGTTTGATCAGAGTACTCTACATTTGTGTCTACATCACTCTCCACATGCAAAGGCAGCTCAGCTTACCTCTCACTGTGTGACACTTGTGATCTGAGGCTTCCCCAAAGCGACAGAGAGGATGGAGTAAAGCTGATCAGAGCTGTGCTCCCTGACTTTGTTTTATTCACAGCTAATGCATGATGCAGCTTTGCAGGACTCCTCTTTTTCTCTCCATCTTTTTCCCCCAGGGTCCTGTGGTCATGCCAGTCATTTCAAGAGAGGATAAAGGCAGATACATAAAGGCACAGTAAGGAAGGGGTAATGTGCCCTCCAGCTACTTTGCCCAGACATACATTTTCCCCACACAGTTCTACTCCTCTAGGCATGGTGGAATATGCTTTGATTTCCCATCCCTTCTGAACTCATTATCATCTGAAGTCAGTGACATTGGTACAAATTAACACCTGGTCTCCATTCCTAATGAAGAGAAAATATACCAGGTGGACATTTAGAAAAATCAATTCCCATGATAAAGCCAAGGATATTAAAAAGAGAGAGAGAAAGAAACACAAAGATCACAGAGCACGGCTCTCCTACAGCAGCAGACAGAGTGGCAGCCAGCCATTGTTCCAAAAGGCAGCATCAGCACCAAGAATCAGATGACTAAGCTCCTGATGAATGAAATATTTTTACTATGCTGAAAAAATTCTGGCACTGCAGGAGGACTCAGGATAAAGGAAGAAATTTGAAGAGCCTTTCTGAAGGACACCATCAGATAACCTTCTGCTACAAGAAATTCCAGTACCTGAAAGAGAAATAACTCTGGGTTCTGGGTTTTAGTAGGGGTAAAAGGATACAGGCTTAAATTAGGTGGACTTCACAAGAACATGCATGAATAGTATTGTCTGCTAAATATCATCAATACTGTTGTGAGAGACATGATGCAGTGCTGGTCAGGGTTCAAGCTGGCTCTGAGAAGGCAAGTGAGCATGGGTATCCCTGAGTCTTGAAAGTGAAGAAATAGCTGCAACATCTTAAAGTATTACCCCTTCTCAGCTGCTCATTGTTACCCCTCTGCTGAAGGCTGAGGAGACTGTGCAGAGCTGCAAGGGAACATGGTGCCTGCAGCTCAGCTGCTGTCATTCATGGTCTGGTAGCTCAGCACAACCCCCCTTGGTCACAGAGCTGGGGAATGGTAAAACCTCAAAAGCAGATTCGGCAGCACTCATATCCTCACTTGTCTGGCTATCACAGCTGCCTTTTGATACCCCATCCAGAGGTAATGTGGGTATTTGAATTGCACCGATGTGTCAGGATGGACCTTTTTTGGGTACCCAATGCATTTCACTGCTGGTAGTGTGACCCCATGCTCAGCAAAAAGTGACCAGATGAAGATTTTTTAGCTTGGCATCCATGAGCCAGTCATTCATAAGTCTGATATTGTCAGCACCATTTGATTAAACTGGAATTATAGAAAGACACTTCAGCTCGCCCTTACAAAAATGAAAGACAGAAACATAAGGAAATTAAAAGTTTTTGATGCATATGTATGTAGTAATACATATATATGCCTGTGTTGAAAAATTAAGGTTATATATACTCTACAGAAAGAAAATGATAGCAAAGAAGAAGGTTTAATAGTGTGAACTGAGATTTGAAATGGTTTTTTTTCTCTTTTTCACTTGTGGAAAATAACTCCTGAGCTAGAACCCGTTCAATGAAATACACAAAATTTTCCCCCTAATCTTATATATTTCATTTTGTGATCTAAAGAGTTTGCAACGTTACTGCAAAAGGAGTGGTTCTTTTAAAACTACTGTGCTGCATACTCTGAGAAGTGTTATCAGAAAAGTTTTGTAAAGCAAACCTTCCCTTCAATAAAACCCAGCATGTGAACAGGTCAGGTGTCAACTTGGGTCTGGAGGAAACAGCACACTTAGGGATGAGTAACTCATATAATTCCAACACATTCTTTTCAAAAATAAAACGTACCTGAAAATCAGCATATCTGCTCTGCTGATTTAGTGAAGTCGTATCATAATAGAATCACAGAATGGTTTGGGTTGGAAGGGATCTCGGAGATCATCTTGTTCCAACACCCCTTCAATGGGCAGGGACACCTTCCACTAGATCAGGTTGCTTAGAGCCCCTTCCAGCCTGGCCTTGAACACTGCCAGGGTTGGGACATCTGCAGCTTCTCAGGACAACCTGTTTTGGTGCCTCACCACCCTCACAGTAAAGAATTTCTTCCTAACATCTAGTCTAAACCTATCCTCTCTTTCAGTCTGAAGTAATTTTAAATGGTATAAACAATGTCGGGATCAGGTCTGGAAGTTAAAATTTGTGCTCATTTCCTAGCAATTCTATTCCTTTTTCTTATGAAAATGGGGTAAGTCCAGAATTAGATTTCTTGCATTAAATATCAAACCAAAATCCAAGGATTCAGTGAGTACACGGCATCTACAAAGCCTTAATTAACAGTGCTGTGAAGCTTTGAAGCTCCGCTGTGCAACTATTAACTGATCTTATTTAACAAACACTGCTCCAGGCCTGTGTGTTTTTTGTGGCTGAACAGGTGACAATTTTCTCTTTGCTGCCACCAGCCAAGGACTTTCCACCACCAGGACCCAGGTTCTAGTTCTGAGGTCAGAGGTACAGGCTGTAGCAGGGGGAAAGGGAAATGTTATCTCCATTGATTTGTAGTTCAAAGAAAGCTTTTTGCTTTCACACTTTTTAAAACACAGACTATCAGATCATCTCACAGCCAGGTTAATAGTGGGGTTTGGTTTATTTCATGGCTAATATGATTGCTACGTTTTGTGCTTGTAGGAATAGAAACTGCTCAAATGGCAATTACCTCTCTGTATATACTAAATTCCTTTCCAAATCTGTAGCCTGCTGATACTGATGGAATTGTTTTCACTGATTCACAGACTTTAAAACAAACTCTTCGGTCCAGTTTTTCCTTACAGATGAAAGCAATTGTATGCATCAGGCTACTGTATAGTGACAAAGGGTAGTAAATTATTTTGCTTATTTTCAAAGAAGGTGTCATAGGTAAGCTCAGGAAGTGTGTGTTGGGTGAGTGAACAGTGAGGTGGATGGAGAACCGGCAGAAAAGCAGAGCTCAGAGGGCTATGATCAGTGATGCAGAGTTTAGTTGGAGGCCTCTAGCTGGAGGTGTCTCCAGGGGTCAGCACTGGTTCCAGTCTTGCTCAACCTAATCATCAATGGCCTGGATGAAGGGACAGAGTGTACTGTCAGCAAAAACACTTTTCTGATCATAGAAAACTGGGAGGAGTGACCTGGAGTGAGACCTGGACAGAGTGGAGGGTTGGGCAGAGAGGAACCAAAGGAAGGTCAACAAAGAAAAGTGCAGGGTCCTGCACTGGCAGCAGGTCAGGGAGGTGATCTTGCCACTCTACTCTGCTCTGGTGAGGCCTCACCTGGAGTGCTGTGTCCAGTTCTGGGCTCCTCAGCACAAGACAAGGAACTACTGAAGAGGGTCCAGTGGAGGGCTACAAAAACAATTAAGGGACTGGAGCACAATTAGTGCACTGGAGCATCTCTCCTACCGGAAAGTCAGGCTGAGAGAGTTGTGCCTGTTTACCCTGGAGAAGGACGACCAAGAGTGAACCTCATCAATGCATACAAATATCTTAGGGCTGGGTGTCAGGAAGATGGGGCCAGGCTCTCCTCAGTGATGCCCAGTGACAGAAAAAAGAGCAAGAGACTCGAACTTAAATACAGAAAACTCCATCTATGAGGCAAAAACTTACTTTGAGGACAGGAATGGGCTGCCCAGAGCTTATGAAGTCTCCTTCTCTGGAGATATTCAAAACACACCTGAATGAGATCCTGTTGAACTTGCTCAGGTGAACCTGCTTTAGCAGGAGAGGTGGACTAGATGATATCCAGAGATCCCTTCCAACTCCAGCCATTCTGTGATTCTGTGTGTCATGTTTTCAGCTCTAATGCACCAACTAACACATGTGCATCCTTGTTTGAGTCATGAAACTCCGTCTTACGGTGATGGTCATTTGATGAGCAGATGGCAAGAAGTACGTATTTGTGCAAAGCCAGGTCCCACGATGTATTAAACATGGCACAGGTACTGCAGGTACAATTAGTCTCAAGTAAGCCTGAAGGTGACTTTACAGAAAGGGGAACAAGAAGACAAACAAGATGCAAACTAGGAAACGTTGAGGGATTATTGCTCTGATCGTAAGCACTGGACTACTTAAAGCAAGTGAGACTGATAGTAAATTTCAGTAAACAGAGAAAGAGGTTAAATGATACAAGAAAGAGATGATAAAATGGATTCTATATCACTTTAGTCATCTCTGAATTTTGTGGATTTCTTTGTAAGCATGATCTCAAAGGGAAACTAATAAATCCTATAGCTCTTATTGAAGACATTTCACATTTATCAGCAAGGACTGGCTTTTCCATTCCTTGTAGACTGATCAACATGGATGCTGTGACACTGTCCCTGCAGAGTACAGTGAAGGTAGGACCTGACAGTCATAGGCTTATTACCAAGAGATTCCTGAAGGCTCAGAAGTCACCCATCCCCAGTGAAATCCATCCAAATGTAGCATCTGGTCTAACCTAAAAGAATCCTAAAAGGAACAAAAATAATGGCTAGGGTACATCACCACATTGAGAAACTGTTTGGAAAGAGACGTTTTCTGATAATTCTCTAAATGGTCCCAAGACTTGCATGAAAACACTAGCTAGCATGACTAAACAAACCCTTTACTGGCAAAGGCAAATAAGATAAGGATTTTCTATTCTGCTGCCATTTAGTCTTCAAAGCAGTGGTTGCCTTCACAAACTAAGTTATACTCAGTTTCCTATTACAGATAAAATAAATATGTCTAGAAGGAAAATAGATAAAGTTACTATATTTTTACTATAGGAGGAAAAACAAAGAGAAAAAGTCCATCACATACAACTCAAAAGGGCTTGTATTTTTCAGACTCTATGTATGGTCTGGCAGCTACTTTCAGAGATTACAATTATTGCAAGGAAACAACTGATTTGTCTCAGAAAAAATAAGAGAGTGTAAGAAGAAAATGGGTAATATTTTAAAGTGAATGCAAGCCCTTGGCATTCACATAAGTGAACTACCAAGAAATACACACCTCTGAAACCGTGCCAGCCTGCATTGTAGTTGCTTATCTAGCTGAAATAGAGCACTGTTATTGTGTTTTTTCTAATGGAAAGAATACCTTTTCATACCTAGATGGCACCTCTTAAATTGATCAGGCAGCAAATGCAACAATGCACTGAATGGGTTGAAAAGGGATTTGGCAGATACATAAAAGGGAGGCCCACTGTGGGTCATTAAAGATGATTATTGGGAGAAAGATTCTGAGATGCTGACTGTCAGGGAAGGGTCACCTTGCCTAGTAACCAAATTCCTTACAACCTTTCCTAAAATATTCTCCAGTGGTCAACACAAAAGTCATGACACTGGGCTAGTTAAAGTCTGTCTTGTGTGCTTTAGCAGTTTTGCTGCTGCCTCATCTGATGTTTCTCATCTTGAAATTCATGAAGACAATTTTGAAATGTCATGTTTCAGTTCAGGGCCTGCCTGTTCCTCTGCTCCCACACTGATGTAGGCACAACAGTGACGCATTTCTCTGGTCACTGTCTCTGGACCACAGGACTAGGACTTTATTTGTGTTGAAAGAAAGAGCTGTAGATGGAAAACAAAAAGTTGCATAGCTTCTTACTCATCTTAAAATATGGCCACTGCCCCTGGGGGTATTTGCACTCCTGATATGCAGCAGTTATCCCATCCCCTTCAGATCTGGATAGCCACAGGGGGAACAGCAGCACTGTGCCTGCCTGCCTGCCTGGTGCTCATGTGTGCCGTTAGGACTTCTTGTGATTGTGTTTCTTCTCCAACTTAGAAATAAATGTGTCTATTCTCTCAGGAACACCAGGAGACATGGGATGGATCTGAGGGATGCTCAGAGTTTAACTGATGTAGCTGCTGTTCCCACAGCAAAGAAGACTGGTTGAAAAACTACTAAGAACTTAATCAAGACTCCGAGTTGCATCTCTTGCTATGTATGGCTGAGGTATTTGGGGGAATGGGTGAGAAGAAGGGTTGAAATGCCAAGTATAAGACTGGATTAAACCTGGAATGAGTATATTCCCTAAG
Source organism: Atrichornis clamosus (assembly GCA_013400975.1). NCBI lineage: Eukaryota > Metazoa > Chordata > Aves > Passeriformes > Menuridae > Atrichornis > Atrichornis clamosus. The sequence goes on along the minus strand of WBMZ01008479.1, from coordinate 10,119 downwards.
GGAATAGTGTGATCCTTAATATTCTGTAGGTTGCAAACTCATTATGATGTCAGGGCAAACTTCAACACAGCACTAGAATTGCTGTGCTGATGTTGAAAATTGATGTGTTGTCCACAGTGCTAAGGCTATTTTCTCATACGGTCTGAGACATTCTACAGTTTTGTCAGAATTCCTGAAAAAACTTACTGCTGTTGAATCTCAAACTTTGACAAGCATGCATCAGTCTCTACCCCATCCCAAGTGAAATATTTTCTGGTTTTGTTTCTGTTGGTATTTTTGTATTTTGCCTAATGAAGACTGGTTAATACATAGAACCACACATTAATATAGGACAAAAACTCCCACAAGCTGGCATTCAACATATTCCTGGCAGTCAAGCAGAAGAGAGATGGTTTTGACATAGATATGAGGTTCTGTGATTGAACTTAATTCTAACATGGAAATTAAAAAACCCTCTTATTTTAACAAATATCATAAAACCAGTGAAATATCTGAGGCTGGAACTTCCAGTTTCTAGGTAGCATTTCAGCAGACCCATCTCTTAGGTTACATGGGATAATAAAAGTGTTCCACCCTTGTGTTTTGCTGCCCTAAACCCAGGTAAGGTTGGATTTCACCTTCACAGTGAAACTGCCAACAGTAGGGGAACAAACCACATCAGTCCACGACTGTGACTTTCTCCACCAGCATCCCATGAAGAATTTTGTCCAGGTTCTCTCTAAGTGAAAAAACCTGCCTCTTTTTTCTTATTCATCTATTTAAAAAAAGATAATCCACTATACTTCCATATTTACATTTTTACAGTTTCAGAACAAGCCATGTTTGTTTATGAGTCAGAAGCTAATAAATATCCTGCTTTTTATGTACTCATAAACTTCCTGAGGACCTCTGCATGGCAAAATTGACCACGTGTTGCGTCAGGATTGAACAGGGAAGGGAATTAAGCAAGTTGGTACCCTTTCTCAAAAACCCACTGCATCAGAGAGGTGCAAATAAATAATTGCAATCTTATTTTTGCTACTAAATACAGAGGAAATTTTGGATATTTTGCATCCCTTTAATAGAGATAAGTTAGTCACAGAGGATGCAAATTAGAGCTTTTAGTTCAAGATGCACAGGGTCCAAGTTATATCATAGTAAATGAATTTTTCCTTGTGCCTTGATGCCAGGTCAAGTGTGGATGGCTGATAAAACTCTTGTTTGATGTCTCAGTCTTGAACTCAGAGTAAAATTATGTTGCTGTGCAGTAAAATTGCTTATTATGAGGCAAAGAGTGTCTCAGCACCAGAGACTTCATGGCTCTCCTTGATGCTTCCAGATGTGAAATCCCTTCAGCTGGGTCCAAAAATAATGGGGAGACAGAAGAAAATGAGAAATTGCCTTTAACTTCCTTCTCATTCTTCAGAGAAGCAACTCATCTGGGGCTATTCTAACAACCATTATTCTTCTGAAGGAATAGAAAAAGAGAGTAAAACCTTTCCTTTCCCTTACTGTGAGCCTACTGCAATTTTCTTTTCTCCCTCATGCCCAAAGAACATGGAAATATTAATCCTGAAAGTAACACAACATATCTTCCACTCCTTTTGCTACACACTTTTCCATTCTGCTTTTCACTGCTTCAGGACTTAAGAGTATTCCTAGTATCTGAATTGTCTTGAGTCTGACATACAAGCTCGAAAATTGTGATGCCATGCTGTATTTGACAAATATTTGTGTCTCTGACTTGGTTACTAGCCCTATGTGTTTAGGTTTTTTTAGTGCTTTTGTGAAGTGGCAACAGATATTTGGGCAACTTGACTCAAGTCTCATCTGCTCTACCTTTGTGTCATCATCTCCCATATGTTTCCCCCATCCTGGTGGTCTAAAATCCTCTGTGATACTGGACAGCTCACAGCAAGGAAGAATGTGCTGAGAAATAATGTGCATGAATGGAACCATAATCTGTTGGTCATACACCTCAGTCTTCCTTATTTTGTGCTTATCTTTTCTTTTTCTGAGTCATTTCTTCCATATTTCCCACATTTCCAATTCTCATTGCTGAGTGGGCTTAGGTCTTTCAGCTTTTCTCCCTGAGTAATCTGCCATTTTTATTCCCTTATATTCTTCACTTGCCAATTCTTTCTGCAGGGGTCCTTGTGCGGAAGATTGATACTCTTTCAAATTAATTACCACGCACGCATACACGTGTGTTCACAATGCTGCCTCTGATCCACGGCCAGACCACCTCCTCATACTTCTCCACAGTCTGTCCTCTGCATTATCTCCACTAATCTCTATCCCTGCAAATTTTTCTTCATAGATACCATTCTATTTCTTTCTCCTCATCTCAGACATTTTCTGGAGGTAACTGTGTGACAGAAGTGAAGTGCTTTCATCTCACCACACACATTTCTTAGTAAGATAAGTAGAAGTTGTCCCTGCCTGAACAATTCCTGTTCTGGTAGCAGGATGAGCCACTGCACTCTGCCTCTTGAGGAGTTCAGACCAAGCTCATCCCTGGGATGCATTTGATGCAGGAGAGTCAATCAGGGCTTTGCTTATAGAATCCAAAGCTCCAGATATGGCTTTGGCAGCTGCTATAACCTACTTGTTGTAAGGAAGTTATTCCTGCTGGGGACTGGAAGCAGGTTAGGTAGGCAGTGAATTTGGTGCTGATGTCAGAGCTCTGCTAGCTTTGTATAATTTCAGAGCTCTCCTCCAGTGAGGAAATTCTCCATGTGGGTCTTGCAATCAGTTGACAACTTCGCTTCCTAAAGAAGCAGCTCCAGGTGAGAATCTCCCTTTATAATTATTCTACCCCTGTTCATTTCCCAAATCTAAAATAATTAGGCTAGGTTAATAAAAATGCTTTATGCTGCACACGAGGAAATACCATGTCCCACTTCTCCTTGCCTGAAGGTATTTACTGCACTTCCTCACTCATCGCCTGCTTTGCCCATCTATTCTTTGCGTCTAGTCCTGAGGTATAGGAACCCACTGCTTATTCTGCAGCATCCTGATTTTCTGCCAAAATCCTTGTTTGTGTTCTAATTGATCCTACTTTGCTGTGGTAAGTTTTTGTTCAGTTGCAGCTTGTGAGCTATGAATCCTTTTTTGCCAAGTGCAGTTCATACTTTTGCTTGATTTACTGGCAGTAAAATATTGTCTGATCAGATGTCTTAGCACAATGCTATTCTCATTTTAGGATGACATTTTTACCTTTCAAATAAAAACAGAGCTTCACTTGAAGATAAAAAGGCAGAAAGCTGAAGAATGTAAACAGAGTCTAGATTCTCTTATCAGAGTTATAGAAGAAAAAAATACCCCAAACTATTTTAAACAGAGGCTCTATATAAGGAAGTCTGCAAAACCACTTCCCATTTCATAGCACAGGATATGCCAAAGAAATTATACAGCTTGGCACAAATAACAAAGATAATTTCAACTTTATTTAAATACTACAAGGACATTTAAAGACATCTCAGGACATAAATCCCATTTTGATTACATTCTTCTGCTTTGCTTTAATGTTCATCTTTTTTTCTGGGTAGAAAGGGAAACTAGAAGGATAGTCAAAACTTGTGGTTTGTAAAAATTATGAGCATCCTGTAAGCAGGTCTGGAAATTAAAAACCTTAAATTTCTTCCCCCTGCAAGCTTGGAGAAGGAAGCCAGCATGTAATCTTCTCCTCTTTGCTTTACAGGAACTCTTCTATCACTCATGGCTGACCTGGAAGATGAGAGGTAATTTAAACTCTAATTGTCTCAAAAAGAGCCAAGTAAAGAAAACAAAACTGTATTAAAACAAACAGTCTGCAGCCACTGAATCTACCCTCTGTCAGACTTATCACCCTGGGGACACTGACGGATGGGTCAGAATTCAAATATTGTAGGCAGGGATCACTGATGAGAACAGCCTGTGCTGGCTGCTGAACAGATGGGCACCCTCAAACCTCTGCACATCCTCAGCTGATGGAAATCAGCGCTTCTCTGCAGGACTCAATAAAGGCATATCAATATTATACAGACAGGAATCCAGCCTATACGATTTTCAATTTGGGTTAAGCTCAGGATTCACAAGTGTTGAATCCAAGAACAAGGCATGAGAGGTCCCTCAGGATTTTGCCATTTGTAAGTGCCAGTAAAAACCACACAAACATCAAGTAAACCCAAGGCAAACCCTTATGTCTTGCATACATGCAAGGTTCACGAGAGAAAAGGCAATTTGAGAGAGCTGTAAGAATTTAATTAGGAGTGCAATCCTATAGGCATCTTGTTCTTCAAGCACTTACGCTAGACAAATGAGTAATGATATTAAAAGCCAGTAGCTTGTGTCCCACAGGGAGAAAAGTGGGAATTTTGTATTGTTGGGGAAAAAAAATCCATCTGCTTTCCATTAGGGAATAGTCCTGCAATGTGCCACAAAGAACTCTGCTTGGTTTAGTTCATCCTTGTATACTGGCTTTAATTCTACTCCTACAATGGAACCCTTTAAAAATTACTGTGTTAAGAGAGTAAGGGGAAGAGTAACAGAAAACTCAAGGCAAAAAAGAATGTTTACACAAATCACAGGTTCTGCATAGATCTTCTGTTCCCAATCCACAAGGTGGGGAGAATGATTCAAGTCAAGGGAAAAACCCAATTAGGCCTACAGCACACCTGATATACTTTGTTTAAATAAACCAAGCTGCCTCTTCATTTTTCTTCAATGCCAAAACACAAACTGAATGTAAAGCAGATAATCAGTCTTCTATGTTGTAGAAGATGATAGCAGAAGTTTTGCTAAGCTTTGCCAGCTTCTGAAAGTCAGAGTGGATGGCATCTATCTGTAGGGCCCTCATACAGAATGCTGATCAATTAAGTCAATCCTAGAAGAGTTGGATATTTTAAAGTATTTTCCCTTGTTAATATAGATATATAGAATTGTTAATATAGATATATAGAATATAGATGCAATAAATCTCCCAAATGCTACCAAATGCTCCAAAATAGTGCACAGGAATGTTTGTAAGGCTCATACACAGAGAGAGGCCTTCACTCCTGCATCCCTGCTCTCTGGTGTCATTGGACTTTAAAATGGTCCAATGACTTCCTCCCAGGCGTGCACTGCAATGTCTGCAGGACACCACATATGCACCATGGCTCAAGCAGTGCAGGTTCTAGTGACATTTTCAAAGGTATGTAACACATGAGTTGGAGTTGAGAATCCAGATCCTCTAGGTACATTTGATCATCTGTCTCCAGGTGTGAGATTATTCCAGACTGTGCCCAAGGGCACAAAGGAGGAAAGGCTCCTTGAATAATATCTTCTCAAACTTTGTGTGAGGTTGGGTACAATCCACTTCAAAATTATCTAATAAAAGCAGTTCTGATCTGAAGAGAGAAAAGGATATTTGCCAGAGAAATATTTTCAGGACGTAGTTATACAATAGCAACAAGAAAGGTCATCACAGGACATAATCTGGTGTTTGTTCCTGTGCCTTTCACTGAGCAAGCTTAAAATAAGGTTGGTTTCATATAAGTAGTAACTCTGCCAATTAAAAAAAAGAAAACCAAGAAGAGCCCTGTACACTGCCACCCTATAAGATGAGGGAACTGATGTAGAGATCTTATTGCAGTTTGGTGATAGCATCTTTGCTCCTTATGAAGCCAGCCAGATAGTAGAAATGACTGCCAAAAATAAGTTCTGTCTCTCCAGGTAAGGACACAACCCTAACTGGGACAATGGAGGCAGGCTGGAATGTCTGAAAAGTGAAAGGAAGAGAGCAATAATCAAAACAAGTTTGTTTTGTTCTCAGCCTGGGTGTGTCCTCATTTTGAGTGAGGAAGTGACTTGGTTTAACATCCCGATCAGCTGAAAAACCTCAGCTTTACCATAACTGAAGTTCAGTTTTTCACATCCCCTTGCTCTTCCCTTGTACCCTGCTGCATTTTCATATTGACCAGCAGTATCACTTCAGTGCTGTTCAGACTGGTTCATCTGATGACCAAGGCCACCTTCCTTGTAAAACAACTGCTGCAAAAAAGCTGTTTCTGCACATGTGCCCACTGTGCCCGCAGATGTCTTCCCATTACTCCTCTAACACCAAATGTGGACAAACATGAGGTAGAACCTCTCTGGGAATTTTGACAGACAAAAGAGCCTTGCAAAACGAGCCAGGAAACTGAATTATTACAGAGGATAAGAGAAGAAAAGGCTGCAGAGTCCTCTGTCCTTGTTTCCAGAGCTTTTATATCCATCCCAAGCACTACTACACAGGGTAGTGCTACTACACTACTACTACTACTACTACTACCAGCACTCCCACAGATGCAATGCTGACCTTTCTTGAAATACCTCTTGATCCGTAGACAGCAACCTTCCTTCTTTGAATCTGCCAAAGAAGTTCAGCTCCACATGCACAAGACTTGATGGAGCCCATGATGGTGATGATTCATCAGAGTCTGTCTGGAATAACAGGAAGACTGACCTATGATGTCTTTTACCCAGTTACTTCTTGTCAATGATTTTTGGAAACTGAGTATCAGCATGTAAAATAAAGATAGATAATGTCCTCATGTAGTGCCAGTGAGAAGCCAGTGCTTGCTCTGTCGGTCTCAACTCAAGAACAGGAGGGGCAGACTGGAAGAAGATGTTACTTGCTTGCTAATGTAAAGAAATGGTGTGAAATTACCCATGTGGAATTGACAGAGCTGACTCTTGACAAATGAATTGGGAATGAGAGACCCTGTAGAGCCTGGCCTTTTAATCCATTGAAAATTTGAGTTAAACAGTCCAAGGGAGACTTCTGGCTACTATTTGATTGTGGGACCCTGGTGAGTTTTGTGTCCTTGTTTTCTTAGGGGAATGGAATGTGGATGGAAACTGCACCCAGCAGTTGTAGTTTTCATCTTCTGCAGTATCTCATCAGCTTTCAACTATCGATAGCTGCTATAAGGGAGGTGGCATATTATGAAGTTTTACCTAGAGCTATTAAGCTTTTATTTCCCTCCACTTTCCTAGAAGGAAAATCAGTCACTTTACTGAGATTTGATGCCTTGTATGGTCCACTGCTGAACAGAGGATACAGAAAGTGCTATTCCTGAAAACAGGAACACGTCATGCAACAGCTGTGTGTGCAACACCAAGGACAGTACCAAACCCAGAAACCCAACAGATTTGAAGCACCTGACACACAGCCACCCGAGGCCTTACTCACTGTTAGATGCTTTTTTAGGCAACCACCAAGGTGCTGCAGGTGGTAGAAGCAAAGGCAGTAATAAGTTAATCAGAGCTAGCTGGTTAAAAATAAAAATCACCTATTTTGCACAGGTGCTCTGTCTTAAAACAGGATGTGGGGTAAGCTGTGAACATTATCATAAAAGGCTCTTTTTTTGGGTGGAACCAAGAATATTGACACTTTAGTGACTTGTCTATTTAACCTGTGTGGTTTCCTGAAGCCTGCTTTTCTGTGACTTCTGAGAAGAGTGTACAGGTCATAGGATAGTTTTGTTGATGAACATAGGATTGTCCCCTGTTTAAACTGCACAGATAATGTTCAGGGGCTAAACCACATCAAGGCAGAGTCCTTCTCTGACTGCTGTTTTCAGAAGGCAGTAGCTTATTTTTCTTGACAGTGGTGCTGATCTGAAGGTTGGATATATATCCAAATCCAGTTACCTTTTCTCTCTCAGTTAGGGTTTCAAAACTTTAGTTTCCTATTTTTTCACTGTGAGTTGTGTATGAAACATAATCCTCCTCCTCCCCACAATTCAGGCAGTGCAGAATCCCTAATAAGATTGTAGTAGCAATGTAAACGAAAATCCATTATGACCTTTATATTCACAGGATCATTGACTGTTACCAGGAAGGAGCAGTCTCTAAATGACAAAGTTTATTATTTCAGTTTACTAGTGGTTTTGGTTTAAAATTATTTGACTTGTGCAGGAATCACTGCCATAAAAACACAAGCTACTAAGTTTTTGATACTCTACAACAGGGAATGAAGCCAAACATATCAGCCATGAGCTGTCTACTTTTCTGTCCTTAATTTGAGCTCAGTAGAGCAATGCTGTCCCTTCTAGAACATCTGAGTCATTGTGTCTCTGACCTGAAAGGAATACTTAATAGCAACCTTTATACTGCTTTTACTGAGAACGGGTAGACAAGAGGCTACAAGGGCTGTGAAAATTCATCCTTTGTCCCTTCATGACATCCACCTCCTTTTATATTTTCTCCAGAAGATAGAATGAACATAACTGATACCTCAAACATTTATCAGACTGTATCATGTGATCTTTTTCCCATTCATGTTGGCTAGACATCTCCATTTCATCACATGCACAGATAGAGGAGATACCTACTAAAGATTGTATTATTTGTTATCTTGCCCACATTTTACTCTAATCCCTAGCGTGAATACAACACATAGCAAAATATGTATTTTTGATTCTCAGGTCTCAATAGTTTTGTAATTTTGAAGAAATGGATAACAACATTGGTTGCAACACAAGCAGCTTTCTGCCCACACATGGAAAGGGTGTGGTGCTCAGCAGCTTCTGGGCCACTGATGCAGAAAAAATGTCTCTTTTTCTATCATCACAGCCATGTAATACTATTCACACACGAAACCAGGAGTTTGTAAACTACTTTGTAAACAACCTGGTGTTGGTAACAGCCGAGTGGATTGCAGATAATTGTTTCTTTTGTTGTTTGCCCTCAAGGTAGACAGTATTGCTAATAACAATGCTATGAAAATTCAATACATTGACAGAATAATTTTCCCTGTGAAGTACTTTATGACCTAGAAATTTGACTGTGGAGGGTCTGATATGTCATTACCCAGGTTTCTGCAAGGAGTGTGAGATGTGGCTGGAAAAGTTTCTATCGGCAACTTATAAGGAAACTTTCCAAGAAGAAAGTTTCACATGTTTTTCAGATACTTTCCCAGACAGCAGAAATGCCAGATTTTTCTTGCAAAAGGTGTTGAGGTACTATTAATGACCATAGCTGTGAAGGCCTTAGGCTTCTGTTTCACAGAAGGCATGACACCTTCAAACCAGCTCCTCTCTATGTCCAGATGAGGCTCTGGGTCTGAGGCAGGATGAGATGTCCCTTACTACTGACATTGCTTCCAGCGACACTTCACACCCCCCTCTCCCTGCTGTCACCCTGAAGTGACCTCTGTCTTCTGAGTTCAAATGTAGTGCAGTGTCTCCAAGCAGGGCACCAATTCAGGGAAGGGAGTGTACGATTTTCTGAATGTTTGCATGAGGAACTGTAAAAGGTTGACTCACGACTCGCAGAAATTGTCTTGAAATGTTGTCAAAAATGTTGTCTATCTTGATTTCAGCGAGGCTTTTGTCACTGTCTCCCATAACATCCTTGTAGGTAAGATCTGGAAATGAGGGTTAGATGAATAGACAGTGAGGTGGATCAAGAACTGGCTGAATGACAGTGTCGTGGTTTTGCTAGACCTGGTTTTTGGTAGCGGGGGGGCTTCAGGAGTGGCTTCTGTGAGAAGCTGCTAGAAGCTCCACCATCATGTCCTGCAGGGCCAATGTCTGTCTGGCTGCAAAGATGGACATGCCACAGGCCAATTAAAAGTGGTAACACCTCTGTGATAACATATTTAAGAAGGAATTCAAAACAATTCTGGCACGCAGCTAAAAATTGCAGCCAGGGAGGAGGAGGCTGTGAGCTAAAAGATCAACATGGAGAAGCACCCAGGCCAGGTCAGAAGAAGATACAGCAGGGCCGGAGCCGAGATTCCTCTGCAGCTGGTGGTGAGACCATGGTGAGACGGGATGTCCCCCCTTGTAGCCCATGAAGGAGCACGGGAATGCAGAGCCCCCTTTGCAGATGTTGGAGCAGGGGGATGCTTAAAGACTGCAGCCTGTGCAGGAGTGACCCACGCTGCAGCAGTTTGAGGGCCATTATTACCGGTGAGATGGACTTTGGACTTTACTTTCCAAAAAGGGGACCCCACCATTCAGCAGGGGAAGACTCCAATACTTGAGAATATGAAGGCCTGGCGTAACCTTAAAGAACCCCCTAATTCTCCGTCTCCCTGCATTGTTTGAGTAGGAGGAAAGCAGGGAGGGGGAAGTGAGGGGGAGGAAAGAAGGTGCTTTCAATTTTGTTTCTCAATTTTTCTTCTTT